>BCLH01000730.1:15599-124784 GCA_001602315.1 Zoysia pacifica
GCGGGCGCCCCCGCCCCCGCGCGGACGGGGAGGCGGAGGACGGACGGCGCGAGGGCGCGGTGGTGCGTCGCGGCGCGGGACTGGACGGGGAGGCGGTGCTGGTTGGTGGCCGTGGTTGGGTGCGGCGCCGCCATGGTCGCGGGGAGGGGTTTGGGGTTTACGGAACGTGGGGCTGAGCTGTCGATCGAGCGGCGGGCTCGGTGTGACGAGTGCGGTGTGCAGCGCGGCGTTTACTTATAGGGAGGTGACCCAGACGAGAGTTTTGGTGCACCTACACCTCCCTGCCTACCTTGACGAGCCCGATTTGACCTCTTGGGCTTGTTGTCAAGGATTTGTCCCGGTGGGCTGTAAAAATTGGAGTACTCTACGCTGTTTGACTGTTATAGATGCAACATGTTTGAAGGATCACATTGAAGTAGTTCTGAAACTTTTGGTTCGCAACTGGTTTTGCCTGGAGGCTGTAGATTACCTAACCAGGTTGGGATTTGAGTTTGAAACGCAAGGATCCAAGGACGAATGGTCTATACGGCTGTCTATCGTATGTACTCATACGTTAGCGACAGCGACACTGATGAAGAAATTCGGAATGCTGTACTGGTATTTGAAGCGCGGTTGGTGGCAGCGCTGGTTATGCTGGGCCTGGGGTGAAGGCCAACACCGGAAAAGATCTGTGCCGAGGTTGCGGTGCGGGCACCCGGCTTTGTTTTGCGTAGAAAGGATTCGCATCGCATTTTGCCAACCTCCTTTTTTTTTTTATGGCAAAGCGATGAATGGCACGGCAGGTGGTCCCCCTGCCGAAACGGAATCAGTCTGGTCCAACGTTTCAGTGTCCCCCTGGTCGTCGCGCGCGGCAGCAGCCAACGGGCATCGTACTCGTGTGCTCACTCATCAGCCGCGGTTGGTGGCGCCTGGTCTGACGCTGACGGCGGTGACGGCACTGCCGAACGAAACCAGCCGCTGAGCCCAACGCAACAACGGATCTCCACGGGCGTGCGTGGTCAAATGCTCCGTCCACCGGGACCAGGCGGAATTCGATTCGTTTGCAAATTGCAAGCGCCGTTGAGAGACGGAAACCTCACTGACTCCTAATCGCAGCGCAAGTGGAAGGTTCCAGTTAGGAGTGTTGATTATGAGCGCTCTTTGGCAGGGTGCACATGCAGTTGCCCAAGTGGAAATATAATTTGAGTGTTGGTCGAATCTTCGCTTCATGTCATGTTGAGTCACGGCAAAGCGCCAAGCTTCAGCGGCATTGCAGTGGACGAGTAGGCAAACTCACGACGGCTTCTGCTCGTAGGGAGTACGATGAACGAACGTGTTTGTAATTGTACCTATCCACGCCATTGCCACGCCACGTCAGGCGTGGCGTCACCTGCGACCAACATGCAGACAGTGTTTGGTACAGTAGTGTTATCCATCTCAACTTGGCAAAATATACTCGTTTGTCGAGTTTTCGGGTTGGCTCGTGCAAAACGGTAAGGTTCAGCTGCGTTGCAAGCGTCCTTTCAGAAAAATCAGATCTGGTTCCGGTGTTTGGGCCTGAGAGCGCTGGCCTGTTCCCGAGCCACAACTTCGAGAAGAGAAAGTTGGGTTGGGTCTATAGTATAGAATTGTCTCTTAGACGATCCACTAGAGCCCAGGAACCCTTGCGCTGCTGAGAAAGTTCCATTTTTCATAGGTTTTGTTACTAGGATTCTGAGACCGATTTCATCATCATCAAAATACAAATGCAACAGGTTATTATTTCACAGGGAATTAACATTACGATCCTTATTAGCCCCCAATCCCAATCTCCAATCACCACTGAACGCTGAGAACCCCATCGATCGCTACCGCTAAAACCCAACAGTCCAACAACACCCCACGGCCCAGATGGCAATCGCAGGATGGCCAAACACTTGGGAGTGCTGCTGGATCCTCCTCCGAATCTCCCTCCGCTCACTCCCAGATGCCGACCTCCATGAACCCGTCCTCGGTGGCGCATCCCCTGAACATGCCGGTGCAGTTGAACCCGTAGGCGACCTCGCCGGTGCTGGACACGGCGATGAGGCCCGCGAAGCCCTCGTCGAGGCGCTCCTTGACGCAGAAGTCGACGGCTTCCTGCAGCGGGAGGCCCTTGTACTCCATCACGGCCGCCACGTCGCGCGCCAGCGTGGACCGGATGATGGCCTCGCCCTCGCCCGTGCACGACACCGCGCACACGTCGCACGCGTACGTGCCCGAACCGATCAGCGGCGAGTCGCCGATGCGACCCGTCATCTTGTTCATCAGCCCGCCCGTCGACGTGGCCGCCGCGCAGAACCCATGAGAGTCCACCACCGCGCACCCCACCGTCTCCGGAGCGTAGATGCTGATCGGCAGACCGTTCATCACCATGCCGCCGCTCTTGTGGTTGTCCGCGCCCGCCAGAGCGCTGCAGGTGTCCGGGATACGGTAATCGAACTGCATGTATGTACAATCTCTGATCAGTTCAATTCATCACTGGAAATTTTTTTTGTTTTAGTTGAGAATTATTTACAGAACAGGAAGCTGGGAAACGAAATGAACGAACCAGGATGGTGTTGGCTTCCTGGGCGAGCTTGAGCATGCCGATATTGTCCTCGGTGATGAAGTAGCTATTGTCCACGGTCTCAAGGCCCTGCATAAAACATCGAGCTGGATATCAGAATCATGTCAAACCACTATTACCAGTAAATTAGTAATCAACTTTGCAGTAACAATCTAACTAATGACAAAGTAGAGCCGTCGTTTTCTAATGGCACGCGCGGTACAGTACAGCAGTACAAGATCTGCCAGATTCGGTTCCACTTGGATCTAGTTGCCGTCCATGCAGTGGTCGGGACGGGTGGGGTGCGGTGGACCACGGCGGATTCCAGGTCCAGCCGCGAGACGTGACAGCGGCAAGTGGACTGGGTTCCGTGGTGCGCATCGGCGGCGTCCCCCAACATCACCCGCGGCACGCACATGATCCCAAGCAGAAACAGAGGGCCACGGACGCGTGACGAGCACAGCCGCACACAGAGCTGTGCGTGCCGAGCAACCAACCATCCTAGGTTCATGTATCGTACTCTATGACAGCCGCCGCCCTTGCTGTTCGGCAGCAGACCATGCGACTAGTTGCAAAGTTAAACCACATGAGTATTGTCTTCTGAATGGGACAAGGTAGAATTCGGACGCGTGACGAGCACAGCCGCACACAGAGCTGTGCGTGCCGAGCAACCAACCATCCTAGGTTCATGTATCGTACTCTATGACAGCCGCCGCCCTTGCTGTTCGGCAGCAGACCATGCGACTAGTTGCAAAGTTAAACCACATGAGTATTGTCTTCTGAATGGGACAAGGTAGAATTCCTAGACTTTGTGTTGGTGGGTGCTACTCAATTCTCACTCTTGAGAAAAAGGCTTCGGAGCGTTCTAGTGCTCATTTAAATACTGCAGGACAAATTTAAATTGGAATGGCATGCGAATATCGTAACCAAGCTTCCTCCTACAAATTCTACCATGGAGAGGAAAAGGAAGAAAAGGGGGCACTGAGGTTGGTGGGTGCTAGGCGGCTACCGAGAGGAAAAGATTTTTTTTTGAAAATAAATAAAATAATTAGATGTCAGACATTATTTTTTTTAAATGATGGCGTGCATTACATACTCCGCAGTTCTACTTGCAAATAATTTTTAAGAAAACAACAGACAAATAATTATGCATATATAATTAAGAAATGACCAACATCGATGTGCACAAATGGCGAACAAATTACGCCGCAGTTGCTTTCAAGTGCTCGTGCATGGTCCACACCTTTCTCCGAAGACCAGGGGAGGAAAAGGCGAAAGCCACGTGCAAACAAAAAACATGACTCGGACTGTTAAAAATAGTTTTTTTTAAAAAAATACAAAATATGCAGCCAGTTAACGCTAAAATTAACAGCAATAAAAAGCGGATGGAATCTTGGTGCACGCAAAGATTCACCTTGCAAGAAACGGTACCAGGGCTGTCACGAGACAGCTCCCGTTCTGGTACTGTTCACTCAGAACAGCTGTACCAGTTGTACCGTGCACACGTCATTCACAGGTGTGGTGCGAGCCGTTCAATTTTTAATTGACCATTTCCACCAAAATTCGTGTACGTTTTCCGGTCCGTCATTCTCTCGTGTTTATTTTATTAAACTGAAACCCATGCACGATTCATGCAACGCGAAGTCCGCGTTCATGGGAATGGGGATCCGATCGAGATTAATCAGGATGGAAATTGGTTGAGCGGCGGACGGCGGATGGATCATTCACCTGGGCACGGGCGAACTCCTCGGCGCCGTCGAAGGCGAGGTACGAGTGCGGGGACTTCTCCATGACGCGGCGCGCGAGGGAGACGGGGTTCTTGACGGTGGACACGCCGGAGACGGCGCCGCAGCGGCGGCCGCGGCCGTCCATGATGCTGGCCTCCATTTCGACCGTGCCGCGGCGCGTAAGCGCGGAGCCGCGGCCCGAGTTGAAGAACGGGTCCGTCTCGAGCTCGCGCACCACGGCCTCGACCACGTCCAGCGCGGAGGAGCCGGCGCGGAGCGCGTCCACGCCGATCTGCAGGCACCGCGCCAGCACGCGCTTCGCCTCCTCCTGGCTGTGCTCCGGCAGGTTCGGGTCCACGCCCGCGCCGCCGTGGATGGCGATTGCCCAACGTGCCATGTCTACCTGATTTTCTAGCTAGGGGATGTTTGGACGCTTCGTTACTCAACTCGCCGGAGAGGGCTCTGTTCTCTCCGCTCACCCGTGCAACGCGTGCAATGCTGTTGATGGTGTGAGGCTGCTGGAGGGGCGCGGGGGTGGTATTTATAGGCGACGGCAGGGGAGGGTGGCGACCGGCGAGAGTCGAAAGGTTCATTTCCCCGGACGCGATGGGCGATTTCACTGCGCTTGGTTTTGGCGAACCTCGCGTCCGGAGCGGCGCCGCCTGGGCCGCTGCCATCTGCGCCTCTGGTTTGGAGTTGGCAACACAGCTTCGGATTCTTGCTGGTAGTAGGTTGGAAAATGATCTAGCTGGAGTTAACCATTTTTTACTTAGGGAATGAAAGTATTTATCAGTAAACAAATACGCACAATAGTATGTGGATGCATTTCTCTGTTTGATTCCTTCAAGTGTATACACGATTTTTTTTAAAAAAAATACACACATGTTGTTGTTATAAATTCGAATATTTGGTTATTTTTTATAGGTGGTCCTCTAATGTTACTCCTTTGTTACTTGGTACCCAGCGAATATCCAATGAATCTGCATTGATTAGCAGTTTTCTAATATGAGTGAAAGTCAAGGTGGGACAAATGTTTCCTTTTCAACACGATTTAGGCACCCTGCTTTCAATTGTTGAATGAGACCAATGCCATGTACTATATACACAACAACAGAATTGACTTAGTTTAGTTGTCACACGATTTTACTCCATATGTTTTGATAGTACACACAACAACAAAATTGACTTGGTTTAATTGTCACATGATTTTATTCCATATGGTTTGATAGCATTTCCTCTTTAACATAATTTTAAAACGACTTGCACAACATCCCGAGTCTATGTTCAAAGTTGGCAAACGTTAGGGAGCAACTCCATTTGGCAGTCAGCAGCTGCCGCAGACCGTAAGCAAGAAGCTGAAATCATACACCAGCGCCATTTCTTGGACGTTGTATACAGAAGATCCGCCGTTAGGTGTGATTCTCAAGATGGAGCTTGGGGAATCCACCCATGCACACAAGTGTCTGGAATCAACTTGGATCCGCACGCACTGCGGTCACGCGCCAACGGAATCCTGGCTCCAGCTCCAGGCCAGCGTTTGCGCGCTAAATTAATCGCTAATCTACTGGGATTGCGTGCAGATTCCACTGCTTGAATCGCTGTCCGATCCATCCTTTTATTAGGATTAACTTTCTATTAACACGATCCCACAGGCTAGGACGGCCATAAATTGGTAGTGTAAACTTGAATCCATTCTTTAATTTGGCTTTTCTATATAATGGTTGGAGAAAATTTGTTACTCCTATTTCAAGGAATCATATACATCCCTTATACTCTATGAGACTGCAGGCCATGAATGGACATGGACAGGTAGTATGCCATGCGTTTGGAGTACTCTTCTCAAGAGATTCTTCATTTATGTGATAACTTCAGATTGAATTATTACCAGGAACACAGTAAAAGTGACGGGATAACCACAGCTCATTTTCTGAGTTCCGAGATTCACGGGAGAAAAATAGAATCGCAGAGGTGATTTTCAGCTACAGTTTTGGGTCCTTTCGTCACTGAACACATGGAGGTTCGCTTCAGTACCTCTCATTGTCAGATGCTAAGATAGTTTCAGACCAACAGAATCTCTGATCCATATCGACTCGTTCAAGGATGTGACAATTAAAACATAGTACCCCTTTGTTCACTTTGGCAATGAGAATTAAGGATGAAAAAGTATGAAGTACATAATAAATGAGGAAGTGAGACAGAGGGAGTGTGAAAATGTATTAGAGAGAGAAAAATACATTAAAAAGTGAGAATAATAAATATTTAAAAATAAATTTTCAATGCTAAAATAACAAATAAAAGTAAACAGAGGAGTAACAAGTAGTAACACATTATTTCAGCACCAGCCAATCAAAACTATCCGAACACGTGAGATGAACAAGAATATCAGATGTTTCGAGAGGGAAACCAATCAGATCTTGACACTGGCGAAACAAAATCGAGGTATTCTAGAGCCACACACATGTTTGTGTGGGTGTGCCCAATCTTGACATCAGAATGCTCTGCGAGCGAGACGACACGTCGTTTGGCAAGAAGCACATGAGGACTCGGCAAGCACCGTAGCTACGGCTGCCATGCATGCTTTGGAATCGGGCAGTACGAAGTCACGATCGTTCATGGTACCCTTTCCAGGTGATGAGATCATGAGAAGCAGGCGAGGGTCCATCCGTACCTAGGCATGCGGCATGCCGTAGGCTTCGACGGTGACAATGGCCAACGTTTTTACGGTCGCAACTGATGCCACGATCATCTCCTTATACATCACCTCGGTGGCTGCACGCCTGTCATAGTAGCACGACTGCAGCCATGTATTCGAGATCACAGGGGCTCCCTTTTGCGGACCCACTGCCGACACACCATGCTTGGAAAGGCATACTCCAAAGCTGACGAAGACGTTCGTGGGCTTTCTATCTCGCGCACCAGCTAGTGCTGCCTTTTAGTTACCACCACTCGTCTTCGTGTAGCTTCTCGATTTCTCATCATAATTTGCTCTCTCGAAGTTGCGATATTTTCACATCACAACGATTTTGTCTTGCGACGAAATGCACTGGCGCCTCGCCAGCACTGTTTGCTAAATGTCTGAAATGCAGTTGATAGGTTATTGTATTTTTCGTATCATGCAACTTTGAATGATTCGTATTCTTAAAATACTACTCCGTAATCATTTACTATGTCATAGACATACTACTAAAAGCAGCCAAATCCATGTTGTGTGGTGGAATCGAAAAATATGGACAACATGAGAACCACCATGTCCCTGGACCACCTTGCTTATCCTGCCAAATCCCTGTTGTGTGGTGGCATGCACCGTGCCGGGGGCCAAGGGTATCTACACCAAGCTAACCGGAGCCAACGGCCCGGTGCCCATCAGCGTACATGCATCTTGAACCTTACGTTGAAACCAAGCATCGGAGCTCAGGAAAAAGGGTCCCTTGAGATCCGAATCTTGGAATATTTTAATGGCGTCCACGAACAGAATTGGTCTGTCGTTTGTGTTGTGACTGAATAAACAAAGAGATTCGAGCGGACGACGACGACGGCAGCTTCCAGGTCCCAGCACGCGGGAGCCTAAAGAAACGGCGGCTCGCGCGTGGAGGAGACTGACGTGTGGGTCGACGGGAGTAGGTGGTCCTCCTGCATCCTCGCTCGTGAGCCCGCGACAACTGGCGCCGCCGTACTACAATCGCACCGCCACGAGCAGGCCGCGCCCCTAGCCCCGTCAGAGAGGCGCCCCTTGGCCCTTGAGCAACCCCAGGAGCCAAGGAATATTACGGCCAAATTAACCGGATTATGAAGATTTTATTACCGCATTTTATCGCGCGCATCATGAGTAGTACACTGTCTGTGGTTAGAAAACTTGCAAACTGCAATGTGTAACGAGCAGAGTTTACTATTTCGTTTAAACTGTTAAAATTGGTTTAACGAAAACCGTAAAAACTAAAAAAATCAATCGAAAATCGTTTTAAATCGAAAATTTAAAATTTGAATTAATACAGTAAATTGACCGGTTTTATCGGCTAGCTGAGCGGTTTCACCGGTTAGTCGGTCGGTTTTTAGTTTTAGATTTCAAAATTTAAAACTCACAGTTTCATCGGTTAAACGACCGGTTTTTTATATTCCGAATTTTTTCAAATTTTTAAATTTTTTAAAATTTTTAAAACAAAAATCCGTCGTCCGATAAAATTGGATCAAATCGGTTTCATCAAAAACCACAGAAACCGATCGGTTTTGAGTCGTTTTATAAACCTTGGTAACAAGCACTTCAGCCAATGTGCGCATTCCACCAATTCACATTGCGTTTTTTTTTTCTTTCATGTTACTGTGGTCATCTCTGATGAACTCATTACTGTGTCCTGTGATGAAATGATGTTTGGTTTAAAATTTTATAATTTTAAAACTCGTTGGTGCCGGAATCACTTGTGAAGAGGAAATTTGGCTACGAAAACGCGCAAGTGGCAGTAGTAAAATGGACCCCTGCGTCCCGGGAGAGCTACTAGCTGCCTGCGAGCAAAAACTAGGGAAGAAAGAGACAAGGCAGACAGCCGCCTACCTCTGCCTTGACAGAACTTAGAGCAGTATTTAATCTAATCTGCGAGATTAAAAATAGAGCAGGCTGAGTTGGCTCCACTGTTGGTAGTAGGACTACGCTGGTAGCACTCTGCTTCTATGTTTTGAATGGTTTCTACAGTGGGGCTCATTTCGTTTCTAATACTACACTTTCGGAGGGCTGGTGCATTGAACACTTACTCTCCCTCTCCAGGCAAGTCGTACTAAAATTATCTTTTTGTTTGCGTTAGATAAATCTCATGATATTGTGATCGTACCGTAATACGGAATACTAAGAAATTGTGGTGAGATCGCTGAAATTTTGTCCGATAGACTGCGCAGCGCCAGCAAGATGGCACGAGCTCGACCAATTGCTAAATTTTGTACGGGGATTAGCATTTTTTAACATGCATTTAAGTAGTACTACGGTCATGGAATACTTAAACGCATCCACGCCAGGACGATCTGTCGGGTAATTTGTCTATGGAACCCCCTTTGAAAGGACTCACTAGTGCTCTGGCTCTGACCACCTCGTTGGCTGGGACTGGATTCACATCCTCTACATTAAGGTTATCAATGCAGAAGATCTGCGGTGTCTAGTATTAGAATGAAATCTGCACCATTGAATTAAAAAATAATAGATAATATTGATGGTTACAGTAAAAAAATAGTATTTAAAAATAATAAAAATAATTTGCATTACTGTTACTACAGTGATTTGACACTGTTTTGTGCATCTCTACTGTAAAGCAGAGAGTTTGGATCCGCTGGGACTACCTGCCCAAGATTTCAAGCTCCGCCACCGCAGGACATCACGGTGCCGGAGGCCTGGAGCCCAAAGAACGCCTTCTGTTCGCCAGTTTTCCGAGCGGCCATATTGCGTGGATGGCTACCCATGACCGTGTCCAGTCGCGTCAAGGTCGTTGTGGACAACAAACAACAATTTCCACCGGCTGGAGCAGTCGGCTCCAGTGCACCACTGGATCCGAGTCACCCGCCCCGTTTTGCATGTTTCAGTGCCGTGACTGCCGTCCCGTCTCGCCCCAAAAAAGAGGCTCGCATCTTTTTTTTTTACAATTTAGTACTCATTTCATTGATTTTTAATAGTTTAACATACTTGGGTGAATAATATATAAAATTAATTAACAGTAAATTAATGTATCAAATTGTTGAATTACAATAAAACAAGTTTTAAACTGTCAAAATCTCCGGCAACCGAGGACGCGATCCCACAGCGGAGCAGGGTACCCGTACCAGGGGCCACGGCCGCGGACCAGGAATTCTGGGGGCCGCATGGCGCCAAAGCGCCGCACCTCTTGTTTACGCGCATGGCACATGACAGGCGCAGGCGGCAGGGGAAGCTGGAACCGTCCGTTCCCGCTAGCCGGCCAGGCCTAGTAGTCGGCGGCTGCCGGCGAGATTTCCTCAGTTTCCGCGAACGTTGCTGTGAGGGACCGGGGCCGACCGGACCTTGTGCGTCCGCGGTTCCCGAGGGAGGTCTAGTCGGCCACCACGAGATCCTCCGGGATCCCCTCCGCGGCTTTGGTTGGCTGTGTCTGGTCCCAGCTAGCCAGATCTACAGGGGTCCAGCACATATTCTCTCTCTGTAAGTAAATTGTGTTATAGTTGATTTTTAATATTAATTTTGATTATTTATTTTAATTAATTTTTTTATAAAAAATTATATATTTTATTATAATTTGATTAATCATTAAAATTATTTAAATTATAACTTAAAATTTTATATATTTGAACTAATTTTTTTTTAAAAAAACGAATAGTTAAAGTTGAGAATAAAAATTAATAATAATATTAATTTAAAAATAAAAAGAGTACGCCGTATAAAACGGTGAAGAATCGCCTCTACCGCGACGTGCGTGTTTCGGTCTATGAATCTCTCAAGAACGGACGAAGAGTTGGGAGTTGGGACACCGTTCCAAGCGTGAGCCTCTCGAGCCATTTCGCACGTAGGAGCTCTGCTTTGACATGCGAAAAACAATGCAAGGCAGTCGTTGTACGGAGCACTACTCTGCAAAGAAAACGTAATGAACGTGGTGCAGTGCACGGGAGTTTTTTTTTTTTTTTTTGAAGGAACGTGCACGGGAGATTTCAAGTCAGCATCATCACGAGGGAAACGCTCTATGGATCTTTTGGCTTAAGCACGACAGGGTACGTCATGAAGATGTGCTCGTACACAATGACGATAATTCTCCCCTACTAAAAAAGGCCTTACTACGCCAATTAAAAATGCTTGGTTGACCAAGGACGAAATATTGGAGGGGTTTCCGTGGCTATCGACACGAGGAAGTGGAGGAGCGGTTTGGTTGAGCATCTCGAGCCATTTGACTGGCGCTAAGCGTGCTCGATCGCTCACGCCGTTTGACGGATCGATGATGACACGACACGCACGGGAGATAAGCTTAATTAGCTACATGTCAGATAGACATTGCTCTCCCGTGCATGTTGAAGCAAAGCCTGCTGGCGGACGAGCACGGTGATGCTGGCGTTGCATGGGTAGGCCGTGACACGGCTGGATATGCATCCAGGATTGGCTTCGGACTCGCCACGCCAGTAGTGCCGCCAGATCTCTATCCTCAACACTACACATCTGACTTGCTGGTTACGACCGTTTCAGTGTCGATCATCTGGACAGGCTTCATCGCATTAAGAATGAGCTTAGGCCGCCGGAAGGAACGCACACGGCTGGACGTACGGGCGTGTCTAGAAGAGACGCGTCTTCCTTTTGGTTTTGGAGGTGCGATCTGATGAGGTCGGTGACATCAGAGATGACTCTGGGCTGGGTTTGCGCTGCAGCTCAACTCAACAACCTGCCTTCTCCCTCCCGTGCTGTCGATAGAACGCTGACTCGTCGATCACCGGATGTGAAGCTTCGTCACGGGAAAGGAAGCGAGATGGAACGCGAACCCAAGTCGTACTAGATCACCTCCGCGCTAAGCAAGATTACACTAACGCCCTTGCGGATTTGACGAAATAGACACCATCGCAAATTAGCTGGCCCCGTACAAAATGACCCAAACAGGCAGGTTGTTATGGAGGCCGAAGACAATTGAGCCGTTTGATCACTCGAAGTAACGAAAATCCATTCTCTGACGCTGGGATGGGCCTTACCTTATGTGGGCCAATTCATACGAAAGGCCGAACCTGGCCGACCTAAATCACCTAGTCCAGTTACACTAGACGAACGGTTTTTCCCGGCCGTTTCCACCCCATCCCATTTAGCTGTGGCCCAGTACAAAGTGACCAAAAAATGCGGGTTGTTGTGGAGGCCGAATGCAATTGGGCCGTGCGATCACTCAAAAGTACTAACGAAAACACATGCTCTGACGCTGGGCTGGGCCTTAGCCTTCCATAGGCCAATTCATCCGAAAGGCCGAACCGGGCCGACCTAACCCACTTACAAGACGATTTTCTCAAAAAGAAAAACACCAACTAGACGAAGGGTTTTTCCAGGCCTTTCCCCCCTGCCGCCGCCAACTTCCCGACCGCCATCGCCGCCACTTCCCCGCCGCCGCTACTGCGTTTGGTCTCTACGAGGTCTTCCCATGGCCAAGCGGCTTGCCGGCGCCGACAAAGAGGTACAAGCATAGCACCAGCAGGTTAAAATCGAGCTGATTCTTACTCTACCTGCCACTTGATTTGCTGGCCTCTTCATTCATGCCAGGTGCTCGTCGAGGTCGTGAGGTTCACCCAGAAAAACGGGTTGAAAGGTTCAGACGGGGGATGGAAGGATTTCCTCGAGAAGAACGACAGAAAGTATGGCGCTTCAGTAAGCGACCCCAGGAAGCGGACCAGGGATGTGCTCTTCGCCTTCCTGCTAACATTCTCCAAAGATTTTCAAAAGGTTGGTATCCTGGTTTGGTTACGAATACGGCGGTTTTGTTTGGTTTCGTTGGCAGTAGGTTTGAAACTCTCTTCTTTTTTTGTTCCAGTACTTCGGCAAATTGGTCAGGCGTTATATGGAAAGAAGTGCTATTGGCCAGAATATGAAAATGTTTCCTAATAAGGTTTCTCTGGAGCAGGTAATGTGTATACAAGAGCATGATTATTGGATTATATGCTCTGTCTGTTTGGATCAAATAACCCCTTGGTTATCAAACATTATATTTGCTTCAAAAAGTTATGTTGCACATGAAAAATGCAGAAACTTGTTGAGCTGACGGCAGAGCACCCTGAGTACAGGAAAAACTATGGCTTTCCATCTTACCAAGAGGTACAATCGTCACTTCTTCTGTTAATCTGAAATAGTGGTTTCTATTAGACCTATGTGGATTTTGCACTTTCTGGTAATCTTAATCATAAGAAACATGTTTGATCTGTTGGCTACAGGTAGAGACACATTTTAGGCTAATTTATTTATTTCCTCATCTCTGTATCTTACTAGTTTATACCTCATGTATATTATAAGAATGAATTTTGTTTTCATATTGCTTATCTGATAGCTGAGGGAAAAAACTTAAAGCTTCTCCATAAAAAGAGATAACTGATACGTGCAGGGATGGAAAGTGTTGCGGGCAGGAGAAGCCTCTGATTTAGTCATCTCAAAAGATATGCTGGCAATTGACTGTGAGATGGTCCTTTGCAATGATGGCACCGAGGCTGTGGTCCGAGTGTGTGTTGTAGACAACAATCTGGAGGTACTAATATTCTTGCATTTGAAATGTGTTAAACCTAACTATCTGGTGGATCAACGATTAGATGGCTACTATTTCATAATATATTGATTCATGACAATTCATGTTTCATTGGGATGTCCTTGATTTTGAGTTATGTGAGACCTTCCTGTTTTTTTTTTATGTTGAGCTAAATCACATGTTCCCCTTTCTAGGCGAAGTTGGACATGCTTGTAAATCCCTGTAAGCCTATTGCTGATTATAGGACACAAATTACTGGTGTATCTAAGGAGGATTTAAAAGGAGTCACATCATCATTAGCTGATGTTCAGGTAAGTTCACTGTCGTTTCTTAAGACTTTCTTTGAATTTATCTCATGGGAGTTATTATCCTTCTGTAGAAATTGCTGAAGAAAATGTTGAGCAAAGGAAAGATTTTGATTGGTCACAGCTTATATAGAGATTTATGTGGTAATGTGTGATTTATTTCATTTCTGATCTGTTTATGTAGCTATTCAATGTATCCGTTGTGTTTATTTGTACATTATTTGTTTGTTCATAACTCAGTACCTATCATTACTCTCTTCATTTGCAGCCTTAAAGATTGATTACTCCCAAGTGATTGATACAGCATACATCTTCAAATATATGAATTTACCTGATGTTGCATCACCTTCTCTAAACAACTTGTGCAAGGTATTGGCATTAAATCGCTGCTCAGAGTCTTTTTTCTTGTCTAGATTCCTCCAAACGAATGGTTTGTGTCATATTGTGCATCTTAGATGTGATACATAAAAGGTATTTTTGCACAACTACACAGCCATAGTTCTTTTAATAGTTAATTTCTATTTGACAGGATACAAGTACAGTCCTTGGATTCTTAAAAAAAAAACTCCGTTATATGATACGGCACTATGACTTGTACCTTACTTTGTTGATTTGTTGTTGCTTCTAGTCTGTTTTGGGTTATTCTGTTCGGGAAGACGGAGAACCGCATAATTGCTTAAAGGATGCAGAGGCTGCGATGAATCTAGTTCTGGCAAAGCTTAAGCATAGATTTAATGATCCCATTGAAGTTGCTACAAATAGTTATGTAAGACTCCAAAAAAAAAAGAAATTCTTAAATCTCGCCACTGTCTTGATTCTATCTGACTTTTTTTGCTGTCATCTTCATAGGTGAGTGAGTCTGATGCGTTGAAGTTGCTTGCTCATAGAATTCCGGTATACCTGCCTTCCCAAGAGCTGCACAAGATTTTCTCCGGAAACCCTAGTATTGATGAAAAGGTTTATTTCAAGAGTTTTGTTTTGTTTGCCAAACATGGCTTGAATGTATTGTCCAGTAACACTCTCCTCAACAGATTGATTCAAGAATACGAGGTGAATTTTATTCTACATGCATTTCGTTCAATGACGCAGATGAAGTAAAGAAGGCATTTGAAGAACTGGATGGTCAAGTGACTAAGGTACATATGAGAACTTGGTGACTTGTTCATTTCCAATTGAAGCTAAAAATAGACGATAGAAAATATCACGGCTTGTTTCTTCATTGGTTTATTTATTATCTTATTTGTCCGTTTTCTGCTTTGCTGGGAGCATATAGGACACGGGTGGGCGACTACAGAAACAAGTACTACTGAAGCGCGACAATGGTGATGTTGTGGTCTTCTATGTTCGAAAGATGGTGTATGGTTCCTGGCTCAATCAGTCTGAAGATTCAAAGAAGAGACCACAGCCTACCAAGGATGGGGACAGAAAGCAAGGAATTGGTGATGGGGGTCAGCGAAAAAAGAAAAGAAAGGGTAAAAAGCATACGAACGATGCTGTGGTTGAATGATGAAACTTCAAGAGAGATGCTGAGATCCTTTGGTTACAGTTTGGATACTGCTGATCATCAGTGATGGACTTGACAAAAGATGTTGAGGTCATGAAGAGGTGTTTGATGAGGAAGTTTGTTGCATAGCTCGGTGTAACAAAATTATGTAGGTGGTTAGATATCAATTTTGGCGATGGTTGGATGTGATCTGTCTCACATCCTCTCGTAGCAGTGCGATTGTGCTGCATTGCTAATCATCATTTGTACGGTTATTGTGGGGGTTATTTGGTTATCCATTAGACTGACAGAGCAATCGGTCGGGGAAGTAGATGCTGGCAGATTTTGTTTAAACGGATTTCAATTTTTTCTGAAACTGTAGCTTTTCAATTTATGTTCAATGCGGTGAAATCGGCAAGGATTTTGCTCCATTTATTTTCACGAGTTTTGTGGCGGCTCCTGTTTTGTTACGAAAGAATTCATTCGTTGCAGGGTTCTGAACTTTTGGTGCTATGCGAAACTACGGTACACCGGGCTCACTATCCGTGCCCGCCGCCACCACCACGTCGGTTTCATTTATGCTGACGTAGTTGCATGCATTGCTTGTGTCCGTTCAGACATTCAGGCTTCAGCTATCCATCAGTTGTATATTGAGTTAGATAGAGTCATAGTTTCGTGCCATGTCAACGCTGGTACCCAGCGTTTAGTCAAAACCAATCGAACCGCTTGGTTTCAGCATTTCGCCAACAAGTTTGGACCTCTAGCTCTTTTTAGTTTTTTATTGAAAGAGTTGGTTCTGCAGATTTTGCTTCAGCTTTCATACGTACTGGAGGCAAGGATGGTATGCTCGCTTTGCTTCAGACCAATGATGGTGAACGGAAGATTCCATATTCCCATTATCGAACCCCAGCTCTTACAACTTCGACAATGTGGCATCCAGCTTGTCTGCGATCATTGCGATCCATGCCTGCAAGGAAGACCAGGTGAGTCACAAGTAATCCTCAAATTGTAAATTGAATTCTCAAGCGTGTTGTCCACAGTTAGCAAACTTCACCCTAGAGTAAAAAGAAAGCAGCACATGCAATCACTAAATCAAACTAGACTCCAGTAATGAACGGATCTATCAAAATTTCAAAATACTGCAGTATAAACAAGCCTGCAGAGGGCTTGTATTTGAGCAAGTGCGGCAAACTGCTAAGGTTTGCCTTTGGCCATGGTTAAATGTGTTCTGAGGATAACATAGTAGCACTAGGAATTGCTTATTTTGTACTTTAATTAGCTATTAAAACTCCAATTTCCAGGGGGGGGGGGTGCTTTTAACTGATAAAACAAAAATAGCTTGTTCTCTAGAATATTAGTTTGCAGTACCACAGCCAAAGTAAATCAGACTATCACAAAGGCCAAAGCAACTCGAAAAGCAAATACAAGACAGAAAAATGGCAGACCTGATCAGTGCTAGTGAATCCTCTTATAGCGTCACCACCAATAATTGCAATTCCTTTGTCACCGATTGGTTGTAATATGAGTGCCTATAAAACAGAAAATGTGCTATAAAACCTTAGTCGAGATTATCAGATAATCACTCCATCTGGCTTTTGCATTAATCAATTCTGGACATGAACTAAGTTTCCCTGGATATTTCAGTTAATCACAAAATAGATGTTTTTATGATTTTTCCGTTTAGGAAATGCTACTATGTGATGACTTCTCTAAAGTAAGTGAACTGTCACCTGTGTGTTTTCTGGCAAGAACGGCAACTCAGACCTTCCAGGATACAGAGCAAGATTTGCTAGATAGGATTCTGCAGAGTACTGCAATGGTGAAGTTTCTGAAAACAGATGCAAATACCATCCACGGAACAAGAATTACTCACGCTTTTTGGACTCCATTGCATTTGTATAAAGGGAACCTTGAATGAATTTTCGAACATCAACAGTAAGTGCATTGCCATCTTCAGGAGATCCAGCAGCAACCCCAATTTGAAGAGCGCAATTACCTCCGTATACAACAACAAATGATTTGCAACAAGTTGCAGTTGTGAGGGAATCCCATGTCCTATTGGTACGAATATGAAAGAATAGTTAGCTTCACAACATAAATATTTGTATGAAACAACTGCACATATGCAATCCTGGATTCATACAAGTCCATGAGTACTAGCTAATGGTTACTAGAATACATATAGTAGACTCAAATATCTCTAAATTACCAGACCAGATACCACCATTACTGATGAAAATTAAGTTGTGGTTACCAGAGCAGTTCATTTTTCGAAGGAAATTACCAGAGCAGAACAGTTACCAAAGCAGTTCATGAAGAGCAGAACCTGACACTCCCGGACCTACTCGTTTACATTCGACTCCACGAGGAACCACCTAGCATCAAATTTGAAAAAAATGAGAAGTTAGTAAATTAAATTAGAGCATAGGACTATATGAACAAATGATGTATGGTTAATGCTGACCGGAGTGATGGATTTCGGCCGGATGGATAGCCAAACTAGACCGGCGAGCATGTCAGTGACGGCAAGCGCAAGAGCTAATATGTCAGCCCTCGACTGCGAACTATTCAGAGGGGGAAATGGGGGAGAAAACATTAGCGCAGCTAGAATGAGAATCCAATGGTGTTTGCAAGTGCAGGACCTGTGGAGAAGACGAGCAATTCGGAGGAAGACCTGGATGCGTCGGCGACAGCAGCTATGCCGGAAACTGCGCGGTTCAGGAGGACAGCGACGAGGGAGGCACCGCCGACGAGGATGGGCAGACCGCGGACGAGCGTGTCGTTGCTCCGGACCAGATCCTCCACCCACTCCTGCCGCGGCCGCAGCGCCCTGCTATACCTCTGCCCACCCAGCGCGGAAGGAGATGGGACGGAAACGCCCACCACCGCGAAATGCGGCCGCGGCCACGGTGAGAACGCCCCGAACGGAAGCCGAACGCAGCCGGGGGGTGCATACACCGGCCGGAGCATTGATGAACAGTAGGGAGCTGAGATATGGCATGTGCTCAGCTCCATGCCCTCCGCCCTGCGCGGTCGACGGGCGAGCGCGAGGCAGCCGCAGGAGAGGACGACCGGTAGTTGGAGATGAGCCGGAAAGCTTCCAATGGGCCCGACGCTTCATGCATAAACATAGGATGTGCGGCCCATATGTTAAGTGGGCCGGTCGACTTTTCGCCTGTTACCATCGAATATGTTATTCTTTTAAACTTTACCGTTCAATCTGCAATCTTTTTATTTAGAGCTATCAAGTACGTCCTTTTAAAAAGATTTAGTGATTTATATTGTTTTAAGTATAAATATAACGAGCTGATGCTAATAATATAATAAAAAATAGTATAGGATTGCACAATATATAAAACATAAAAAATGCTAAAATTCAAAAAAAAAAATCTCCTACTTATGCGCTTGCATGTTGCCGCTCGCACCGAAGGCCATAAACTGCCGCCGTCGTCGCCTTCCGTGGTCAGCAATGGAGACAGCAGGCACGACACCCAGCCTGGCTCGCCACGTGCTCATCGTCCCCTTCCCGGCCCAGGGCCATGCACTGCCGCTCCTGGATCTTGCTGCCCTCCTTGCCGCGCGCGGCCTCCGCCTCACCGTCGTCACCACGCCGGCCAACCTCCCGCTCCTCTCCCCTCTCCTCGCCGCGCACCCAGCCGCCGTCCGCTCCCTCACCCTCCCATTTCCCTCCCACCCGTCCCTTCCCCCGGGACGCGAGAGCACCAAGGACTGCGGCCCGGAGTACTTCGCCTTCTTCATCCACGCGCTCGCCGCGCTCCGCGAACCGATCCTTGCGTGGGCCAGGTTGCAGTCCGATCCCGTCGTCGCCGTCATCGCCGACTTCTTCTGCGGATGGGCGCAGCCGCTCTCTGACGAGATCAGCGCCGTGGGATTCGTGTTCTGCCCGTCTGGCGTCCTCGGGACCGTCGTCCCTCACTCGCTGTTCCGCCGCCTGGTGAGGCGGCCTGCGGAAAGCGATGACACGTTTCGTGTCACGTTCCCGGCGATTCCCGGCGAGCCGGTGTACCAGTGGAGAGAAAGCTCCATGATCTACAGAAGCTACATAGAAGGCCGCCTAGAAGAGCTGCAAGTCCGCGAATCGGTGAGGCACAACTTCCTCTGGAATCTGGAGAGCCGGGGTTTCGTGTCCAATACATTCCGGGGGCTCGAGGGGAGGTACCTGGACACGCCGCTCGAAGACCTGGGGTTCAGGCGCATCTGGGCTGTTGGTCCTGTGGCACCGGAGACAGACGCCGCCGGCGCGCGTGGCGGGGATGTAGCTGTTGCGGCATCCAGTCTCAGTTCGTGGCTGGACGGTTTTCCGGATGGTTCGGTCGTGTACGTGAGCTTCGGGAGCCAGGCGATTCTGACCCCGGCCGTGGCGGCGGCACTGGCCGACGCCCTGGAACGGACCGCTGTGCCATTCGTCTGGGCCGTGGGAGCCGGGAACGACGGCGTAGTCCCGGAAGGTTTCGAGGCGCGCGCCGCGGCGTCGAGGCGCGGGATGGTGGTGCGCGGGTGGGCGCCCCAGGTGGCCGCGCTGCGCCACGTGGCGGTGGGGTGGTTCGTCACGCACTGCGGGTGGAACTCGGTGCTGGAGGCGGTCGCCGCCGGGGTGCCAATGCTGGCGTGGCCAATGGCGGCCGACCAGTTCGTCAACGCGCGGCTGCTCGTGGAAGAGGCGCGCGTCGCGGTGCGCGCTTGCGCCGGGGGCATCGGCGTCGTCCCGGACGCGGTCGAGCTAGCGACGGTGTTGACCGACGCGGTTGGGGAGAAGGGGCGCGATGTGTCAGAGCGCGCCAAGGAGCTCGCGGCGGAGGCCGCGAGAGCCGTGAAGGAAGGCGGCAGCTCGTACGCCGATCTGGAGGAGTTGGTTCAGGAGATTCGAAAGCTTAGTTGAATTCAGGGTGCCCGTTACAATTGCACCAAGGCTTGGTGTGTTGAGATCGAGCGCAGTTATACTTGCAATTGCAAGCTGATGTTATAAATTAATTCATCCTGCAATTGAGCAGATTAATCATCTTCTTTTTTTTTCTTTGTAAAGAACAGAACGATATGATCGAGTGGTCAGTACTGTACATGGTGTGACAAGAAGCTTGTTTTCAGTCTGTTTTCCTAGCAAGTCCTTCACTGTACAGAACAGTATCATTAGCTTTCGGAAGCCATTCTGATCAACAGAGCGCCTGGTTAGAGGAGGTACTTGGAGCAGCTCGCGTGTGTAGGAAGCAGACACGATGGTTGTTTCGTCGTTCTTTCAGATTCCTTGGTGCTGCATCTGCAACTAACATACACACGGCAATTTTCTTTCTGCGATCTAACTTGATAATACTTGAAAATAAAGGACTAGCGTCATGCTTAACTAATAAAATAAAAAAATTAGAATTCCACCGACTACTTAACTACTCTCTCCAGATGCCTGTGATGATCCCTTGAAAAATAAGAGGCCGCCATCTCCGGAAGACGAGAACTGGAGAAGACACATGCGGTGTCCGATTCCCATATGCCCATGTTTGACTCCGCGACCTACTTCTACCCTGGAGCCGTCTCATGTCAACCGGATCATTTTCGCGAGAAAATTTGAGAAGGCAGCTGCAAGCAACCCATGTGCCGGCTTTCTGGGGCGAGGAATGAGGAATCCTCCGTTCCACAGCTCGGCGCGTCTGCTCGCGCATCAGGGTCGGTCAGGACCTTCTAGCTAGCGACTGCTAATGTAGTTGTACCCTCTTTTTTGCCATTGTTTCATCCCAAAGCAAAGAACCGTCCTGGAGTGACGAAAGCACAGCTGATCGTCGTCCCCTGCAAGGCTGCAACACGTTTCCCCGCTGGAGGTGAGTCGTGAACCATGTGGGGGAATTGCCGGGAGCACAGGTCATTTGGCCATGAACGAGGAGCTGGCTGAGCAAATCTGCTCGCTTATCGTATCAAACATTTAAATTCATTAATCTGCTTGATGTCTTCAGTCTGATGTTAGATGTTGGTAAATGTGAACTGCGTGTTTTATCCAGCACAGACCATTGTCTCCATATTAGACCCTAGTGGTTTCATAAATTTATCACTATTTTCCCGACCGACTCTATTTTGCACAATGGTATTTAATTTTGGTTCGACATGCCAAGCTATTTATTGGAAATGGTCCAGAATCGCGTAGCATCAGCAGAACAGAAAGGTCACGACTCACACCAATAGAAGAACGTGCATGAAACGTCGGTTGAAAGCTACGGTCTTTCAGTGGCCAAACGTTAGGGGCATGTTGCTGTTGCATAGCTGGAGGTTTGGCGGGATCAGCCTCGAGTCAAAAGTAGTCGGTCATGGCCTCTGAGGGTATATACCACTTCTATGATTGGCGTCCTCTAGTGTTGTGCTGGTGGATTGTCCCAGAAAAAGGGCATGAACAGAAACAAACAAGTGGTTGGTCGAATAGTGCTGATAAAGTTTGGTGTGTCCTACGGCTCAACTAAATTTATAGTAGTAGCAGTTAGCTGTAATTGTCCGACATTTTAATTTTTAACTGGACAGTAAGCGGAAGTTTACACTTCTGCATTTCAGCAAGCGCGTTATTAGGTTACTTCATGAGAATCTCCTGGCTAGATGAACCACTGAAGCAAGACACAACAAACTATCAGAAGTCCAGCACTAACCAACACTGAATGTAAGTTGTTTCTAGCAACCAGCTAATAGTACTGCAATTGTCATTGTAGCTATGCTTACAATCAAAGCATATTATCATTATAATCCATCGAGTCCCTTCAGTATCACTTGACAATGCCGCTACTTGGGTCTATTGACTCTATTCAATCTACCAGTTTCCGTTTCTGGTTCCAGCAGCATGAAAAGGGAAACATGCCAATATAGAGGATTGAAGCACAAGCGTTGATCAACCCGGCCTTTTTCTACAAAGTCCATGACAAGATCAAATTACAAAAGCTGAGAAGATTACATGATGATTGAACACGGTGCCACTAAAGTTCATCTTTTCTCCCTGAACTAACCAAAAGTCTTCTGCTACCGTCGTCCTTGAAATGCGTAACTAACGATCTGCATTGCCATTTTTTCTTCCCAAATGCTAGTACTATAGAAGATCGCCCAGTGCACGCCGACACAGTTTGACACGTGCCGGCACAATCTGAGCATATGAATGACACAAAGATTGACTACAAAACGGTGGATCAGCAATCGTCTTTCTGCCGGAGAAAGAAGACGCTCCTATGATTGCTTCAGCATTCAGTGACCTGTTCCCGCGGCTTCTCTGTCCGTTTCCAGTTCTACTGCCTGCATGCCGTCTTCCTTCCGTTCTGTCGATCGAATCGACCTTGCAGTAAGTGTAACTGAACAGCAAAGAATTTTCTACTGCATGGCTCATAGCCTCCTGTTCGGCTCGGTTCCCTTGAGCTGAAAGCATTGCGCTCGTAAGCAACAACGCTTCAACTACTACTCCAACCAGCGGTGTCTAAAGAAGGAAAAAGAAGTTAACTAGTGCTAAAAAGCCGGGAGATCATCAACTCATCAGCAGCAGCGGAGGGGAAAGAGAAGACGCACCACCTAATGGCAACCTAAACGTCGCTTTTTTGCTGTCGGCGTTCCGTCAGAAAATGATCGATCGCATGAACTAGCCAGTAATTACGACGAGCACTAGGCAGCATGTGGTGGCATCTTAATAAACAATGTAAAGGATGGGAACAAAAAGGGATAAGAAAAATTATGTATGGTTCATGACCTTCACGTGGTCATACTCTGAATTATATTCTGCGACGCAACGGATGTCGATGTTCACGTTTCACCGAACGGTCAGTAAGGTCAAACTACGATTCTTCGGAGTTCAGAGCTGAGTTAGAACAGTTGAACAACGAAACACGAAATTATCTTCAGCATAGGAAAATGAGATGAAAACGACACTGAACTAACTACGCTCCAGCTGCGGGCCGTTCAGCCACAGTATTCACGTATCAAAGCGTTGGCCGGCCGGTGGATTTGCAGCTGACGAGCCACTGTCTTGTAGTACTACTGTACCGCCCTTTACCAGCTCTTTCTTGCAGGAAATTCACACGCTCGTACCAGTTCTGGAAGGAATCAAGCTATCTGGTTCGTTTCCGCGAAGAGGAAAAAAGATCACTCCGTTTGCAGCTTTCTTCTTCGCAACCAGCGCAGGCAGACTGCCTCGTCCGGGCATCCAGCAAGCGTTCTAGGACACTACTAACCTGAACTACTGTATGGTTCAGAAATTGGATCTTTGTTCTGCTCCAATCGGGGAAACGGTAACTGACCTGCATATGTTTGCGGAATATAAGTACGCATCGACCAATGAATGCAGTGGCATGGGCTTGCACGTGAACGCCATCCGCTGTAAAGGCCAACGCAAGCGACAACGCCGACAAGGAAACTCTGTAAGCAGTTTGAAAGGGGAATGCTTGCATATGACCAAACAGCATGTGCATCGTTGGAGAGTACTACCCCCACTCGGCCTTAGAACAGTGCCTTTAAAGTTTACATGTTCGGCAAGCCATTTCCAAATCAAGAACAAACTATTCTCGAAACAACGGTTCTGGCGTGGTAAATCCGGCGCCGGGAAGCTGGGAATGTGCCCTCCGCCGTCTTCAGGATCTGACATACCAGGAGCCGCCGCTTCTGGTCTTCTGTCCCTGACTCCCGCATTGCTGAATCGCTTCAACCCGTCCTAAGCCGTTAGCTAATTTAAACCTAGTTCCATTTAATCTGTAAATAAAACATGCACAACTGCATGTTAACAACTAATTAAAATTCTAAAACTTATAAAGAAATAAAAAACAACACAATTAAATTAGCAACTAAGACCTCATTTAGAACGCTAGATTCATTCTCGTTTCTGTTTTTTTTTTTAAATTAATCTGATTACTGTAAAATTTTTACAAAATTTTTATAAAATTATTGTGTTTCAAACGGAACCTAAGAAAACTCGTTTCAACTCGCATTTACTTAGACCCAACTCGATCCAACTCACATGCTTTCTAAACCCATTTCAACCTATTCAAAACAATTCGTTTGTAAACATAATTCAAAAACTTCGTTTTAACCCGCCTTATTTGCAGGCCAGTTCCACCACCCACCCAAACCGTGTCCTTTTCCCTCCGGGCTCTTCTCGCACCAGAGCGCCTGGCTGACCACCGCGGCTCTCCTGCGACGCGACGCGGTGCGCTGCGCCGCTGCCATTTGCCAACAAATTTCCCGGGGATCCCCAACCTCACCATCCGCCGCCACCAGCTGCCACCAGTCCGCGCCCCCCTCCCACTGCCGCTGCCGCGCGCGCTCCCTCTAATAATTGCTCGCCCTGCTTAATCGAGCAGACTCGAGCAGCAGCGGTGAAGAGCAACAGAACAGAGCCACGGTTATCACCAACTCTGCACTGCCACCGCGCGAGCTGCGAGAGAACACGAGGTGACTGAAGGCGCTAGCGAGGCAGAGCAAGGAGGGATGAAGCTCCCGGTCCTGCGGGGGCCGGGGCCGGCGCCCGGGGCGGGTTCCCCCGACACGGCGCCAGCCGAGCCGACCACGAAGCCGTCGCTGCGGCCCGGGATGCTGCTGCTACACGCGCTCTTCTGTGTGACGTCGATGGCCGTGGGCTTCCAATTCTCCCGGCTCATCGTGTACCTCCTCTTCCTGCCGGCCCCGCTCACCGACCCCGCCGCGCAGCTCTTCTCGCTTGTGTCCCCGCCCGTCATGCTGGCCGGCGGGAACGCCACGGCCACGATCACGACGACCACCACGACCACCACGACCGTCACCACGACGACCACCACCGTGGCCACCGCCGAGATCGCGCACGTCCACCACGGCCCCGTCTTCGTCGGCCGCCACCCGATCCGCGTCCGCCCGTGGCCGCACCCGGACCCCAACGAGCTCCTCAAGGCCCACCGCATCCTCGCGGCGGTTCAGGACGCGCAGCGCAGCAGCAAGCGCCGCAACGCCAACGCGCCGCCGCCCAGGACTGTTATCGCCGTCACCCCGACCACCGCCTCCGCGCTGCAGGTGCCGTCCCTGACCTCGCTGGCGCACACGCTCCGCCTCGTCGATGCCCAGCTCGTGTGGATCGTCATTGAGCCTGGACACCGCACCGACGCCGTCGCCGCCGTGCTCTCCCGCTCCAACCTCGATTTCCTCCACATCGCCAGCCCCAGCGACTCCACAACCGCGCGCCTGCGAATGCACGCCCTCAGGTACGCACTGCTCGATCCGACCATTGGATCTCGCCCTCACTCACATACGACTACTCATCTCATGTGTCGTAATCAATTTGGAATCCGCAGGGAGATCCGGAAGAAGCAGATGGACGGCGTCGTGGTGTTCGCTGACGAGAACAGCATCCTCCGTACAGAGCTGTTCGACGAGGCGCAGAAGGTGACCTCCGTGGGCGCGGTGCCCGTCGGCATCCTGGGCGAGGACGACGGCACCAGCGAGTCGTTCCTCCAATCGCCGGCGTGCGACGCGGAGGGGAGGCTGGTCGGCTACCACGTGTCGGAGGAGACCGTGCTGCCAGCGAACCGGAGCGACGTGCTGCTGTCCAGCAGGCTGGAGTGGGCCGGGTTCGTCGTGAACGCGCGGGCGCTGTGGGAGGAGCGGCCCGACTGGGTGCGCGACCTCGACGCCGTCGACGCGCACGTCTCCAGCCCGCTAGCGCTGGTCTCCGACGCCGGCCTCGTCGAGCCGCTCGCCAAATGCGCCCAGACGGCGCTCGCGTGGTCCCTCCGCTCGGACACCCTCCACGAGGTCAAATTTCCACACGAGTAAGTTCGCCGGGCTCCTAGTGCAGCTTGTTGCTGCTGTACTGACTTGCCACTTTTGAATTTTACTACTACTACTGCTTGCAAATAGAGTTACCGCGTGATAATTACCCGCACCAGTAAGCATGCTCGTCAGATCTATATAAGATTTTGTTTCGTGGCGGGACATGAGGTACGCCAGTGGCGCAAATTATGGTTGGTGATGATGGTCATGGTGTTCCTAATTAGGTTCGGTGGTAGGCCTAACCACATGCGCATGCCGACTGGAACAGCGACGTTTTTTAAGAATGCTGTCACAGACCTCGCTTAACAAGTCACATAGTAATGCTCTTGTGTAGAGATGTTGATTTGTAGCCTGTCTATCCCAGTCTCTCTACCTGACCTCGGTGGTTGACGTTTTCTTAACCAGCTTGTGTCGGTTCCTATGGTATTCGTGTCTTATTCTCGTATCATGATACTAGAAATTTGGTTAGCATTATTAGTGTAACGATCTATAGTGTAACGATCTATAATAGACAGGCTATATGAGCTTAGGTTTCTTTTAAAAATATATACTCTCTTTGTTCTTTAATTATTGTCGCCGTTGATTTTTAACTTCAACTTTGACCATTCGTTTTATTAAAAAAAATCATATATTTTGTTATAATTTGATTTATCATTAGAGCTATTTGAATTACAGCTTAAAGTTTTTCACATTTAAATTAATTTTTGAATAAGACGAATAGTCAAAGTTAAAACTAAAAGTCAATGGTGACATCAATTTAAGAATGAAAGGATTATTTCCTTAAATCAATTAACGGCTCCCCATTTCCTAAATTGCTCCACTGGCTCACCTAAGCTTCTCTCTGCGTTCTGTCGAAAAAGCTGAGCCAGATCATACCTATCTTTTGAAACATGTCCTACCTATGAATGATTAAACTTCTTTTGCCCTAGTAAATACCTGTTGCTTTCTTGCATCTGCTCAACTTTTCATGTATTAATTTAGTTATATACTGCACATGTCATGTCGCTTTAGCATATATTTTGTTCTAAAGTTGTTAGTGTTCTTTTCAATTATGCAGGTGGAAAATCGATCCTCCCCTTCTCAATACTGGTGCACGGCAACTGAATGTTAAACCAGAAACAACACCGAAGCAAACTACTCTAGCAAGCACTGAAGAGCATCACTAGGGTGATTTTTTTTTCGTGGGCAGCAGTGTATCAGAGATTCAGAGCAAACCACGCCGTTGTTGGTCTACAAATTTGTCAACGTCTCCACGGATGCATCTATACCTCGTCGGTGCCAACTGCCAAGCGCTGTCAAGCAACGTAAGCTCGTTCTTTGGACCTCTTCTTCATCTAAATCACTTTAATTGCACTACCGTGTAAAATAGTTGAAAGTTACATTATCTGTACCCGTATACCACTCGTCAATTTCTCCAGTAGATAGTAAGGTAGGAACATTGTTTTCGTGTAAAATAGATCAGAGCAGAGGATTTGCAGGGTTGACGTGGCCTGGGAGCTTAAAGCATTGGTTGTACACTTGTATGAAATAATGATGATCGAGTTTTCACTTTATTTTTTATGCACGTCTGTATCTCCAAAGGTCAGTTTAACTCCATATGAAGGGTGTTAGGTAGTGCAAATCTTATGTCCACGGACGTTCAAAATCAATTGTTGGCTGGTGGTGGTCAGTTGGTCATAATTTTCCTTCCTAACTTCGAATAAGGTCATAAGCTACAGACAACAGCAGCTTGCCCGGAACTGTTTCCAGCTTCCATCTTCTCAACAAGTATTTCAACTAGATTTCAAAAAAAAAAAAAAAAAAACTAGTATTTCAACTATATCCAAAAGGCCCTGAATACATTGGGCCTTTAGAACAAGTTCGTTCATAGGTATTGGACCCATCTTACGCTGTATGGGTCGCACAGGCCGGATTGGACGCCAATGCATTATGGCCGACGGCCTTTTTTTGTTCTTTTCCTTTGGACTCTCTTTCTCCCCCTATTACGATCCAATCAACGTCAACCAAAATGGCACGGAAAAAAAATATCAAACGAATCCTGAGACGTCGATGCACAAAATCAAGTACGGCACGTTAGGTCTGAGTACGATAATAATACGTGAAAGCAACAGGAAAAGCGCTGGGTACAATGCGACATTGAATGAATATCTTTTTTATTTCTCTCCCATCCTTAACATGGCTCTCGTTTTGCCCTCCTTCTCAAAATAATTTTACATCCAGATTTATTTGAACCTATCTTTGGTCATTGTTTTAATACATTTTAATTAAATTTAATAATATATAACGAAAATTGTAACCATAGAAAACCATGAACTGATCAAACCCAAACATAAAGTTATTTACTAGGACAGTGAGAGTATCTTTCGTCACACCACCGGGCGAGCAGCACCTGTGTTTCTTCGCTACCGTACGTTAAATCTTGCTACCAAATGTTACTATACAATTAGCGTACGATGAATAAGTTGATGACACCTTGATAACTCGCTGGAGGGTGCTGACACCCAAGAAGTATTTCTTATACTCGGATGTTGATGTCTGAAAAAAGGAAACGTTCAGAAACTGACCGCGCCTTTCCTTCCTAGGCCTTATCTGAATCTGACTTTAGGAATCCGGACAATCCCAATCCAACCTTTCACGTTGCTGAGATTGACCGAGTCTCGAAACTGTGGATGTGCTCTAACTTTATTTCCTCCCGGCCTAAACGTTCGATTTTTCATCCATGTTTTGGTTAAGAAGTTTAGGGTACCTGTTTCGCTCGGCTGCTTGTGTTGCAGCTTGACCCGAGGAGTGGACGACAAATCTTCTCGTCTGGGTCGCGACTAGCAAGCACGGAGGGTTCGGAGTTCGTGGTACTGCTGCCGTGACCGGCATGGCTTCCAAATTCGGATGCATGCAAGGCTCAAGCGTTTACGGCACCAGCAGCAGCAGCCCTACCTTGCTTCGCAAGTGGACAGGGACATCTACATTATGGGGTGATGGGAGCTGCAGAAAACTGCAGTCATGGAGCAGCAGCCGCCATCGCCTTCTTATCACAAGACCTTTTTTTTTTTTTAAGACCTCACAAGACCAAGTTACCGACACAACACGGGCGCACACAAGGAATCCCTGCGTTTCCATGCGGGCGGCGCGCAGAGGATCGATCAGATGAGGAATCCACTCGTCTCCCCCACCGCCGGATTCCGTCTACACCCCACATGGGGAGGATCGACCACTTGGATACAGGGTGGTTGGCACGTCGTGGTCCGGTCAATCAGCACGCCGGCAGGGACGGTTGGCTTTCTTACTTGGCCCTCGTCCCTCCACTTAGCCGCCTTCTCCGCCGTTCCCATCCCTGGACCATCCATGCCTGCGGGTGTGGTTTGAGACTTTGGGTGCTTGACCTTACAGCAGTTGCATGTTTGCAAGCTCCTCCTACTGAGGTGCTACACGGCGCAATGTTTGACCCGATACGGAACTCTGTTCGTTTAGCACCAGTCATCAGTGACCGCCTTCCATTTGTTTTTTGTGTATACGCCCCGTGACAGACGATTATGTTAACTATGGCGGCTAAGATAGGTAACGCCGTATACGCACTGTACTCATACAACGAAACAGGGAAAGTTTAACACAAAAAAGATATTATTTGGGTCAAAATCATCCGCCGCTTCGTCACCACCTTCTCCACGTCTCCACTCGCACGTTACCCCGCTCCGCCGTCCTCTCCGAGTAATATAATCGCCGCGCTGGCGTTTTGACAACGACACAAAGTACATTTCACCACGACACGACGATGAAAATACTGCTCGTTCCTTGTCTTTCTTGCTCGGAGAGAGAGAGAGAGAGAGGACGAACCAATCCAATCCAACCTGTCCACGTCCGCACCACTTTTGACGATCCCCTCCGCAATAAAAATCCACGCCAAAATATCCTCCTCCTCCTACTGGCTGGGCACGAAACGTAGTTTTTAGGACAATTGATTTTTGATTTGTAGTAGTAGTAGTATCTGCGAATTGATTTTTTAAAATAAATTAAGGTAATATGGGCTGAAAAACCAATTACTCCTATTGTTTTTCACCCTGATTTTTTAAAAATAAATGCTATAGAATCAAAGAGAATTCTTACAAATAATTCCGAAAGACCTTAAAATAAATGCTATATTTTCAGTTGAGATTATAATTTATTAGATTATATATTTTAGAGATTATAATTTATAAAAGTAAACAAACAGAAAAGCTTATTTATTAGATTATTTTAATCTTAAGTTTATATTATTATAATCTAATAAGTTGGTTATTAGGTGCTTATTTGATATTACAGTCTTCAAAAGACTTATTATCTCTGTCAAGTTGAAAATAAGCTAAGTTTTCAAACATAAGTACATATTATAGTTTAAATTATAATCAAATTATAAAAAATTGAAATTATGAAACAAACAGCCCTAGCCAAAGCGACCACGGAATCTGAGCCCACCACTTCCCTTCCCCCGCCCCCACTTGTATAAAGCGACACCACCACGGCCGCCCCATGGAAACGAAGGAAAAGAAGACCTCCAGCACCTACACCTCACCTCGGCTAGTCACTCCCCCGGAATCGTCGTACTGTACGTAGCGGCGCGGTCATGGGAACCTCCTCCAAAACACCGTTCGCGGCGGCGGCAGCTCTGCTTCTGCTGCTGTCGCTGGCGGCGGCGGCGGCGGCGTTGGACATGTCGATCGTCTCGTACGGCGAGCGGAGCGAGGCCGAGACGCGGCGGATGTACGCCGAGTGGATGGCGCGCCACGGCAAGGCGTACAACGGCCTCGGCGAGGAGGAGAGGAGGTACCAGGTGTTCAAGGACAACCTACGGTACGTCGACGCGCACAACGCGGCCGCCGACGCCGGCGTGCACTCGTTCCGCCTCGGACTCAACCGGTTCGCCGACCTCACCAACGAGGAGTACCGCGCCTCGTTTCTCGGCCTCAGGGCCGCGCCGTGGAGGGAGCGGAAGGTCAGTTCCAGGTACCACGCGGATGACAACGAGGCGCTGCCCGAGTCCGTCGATTGGAGGACCAAGGGCGCCGTCGCCGAGGTCAAGGACCAGGGAAGCTGCGGTGAGCGCCCATCCGTAATCGATCTGCATCTTTGCTTCCTTCATTCTTCCATGTGCATGCATCTGTTTGACTGTTTCTCCCCTCGAACGGACGGCAGAAGAGTGTTCTAAATTCGAAGCATAGGGATCGACGCTTCAGATATTGTTTAAGCTAAACTTTTATAAGAATTACAACATAAGCATAGACTTAGCGTTGTGTGACAAATATAATCGAACGATGTATCGATAAAAAAAGGACGAAAGAGCGGATCCAGTGGACTTGACTTTGTGGTTTTGATAAAAAGGGTGGTAGAAATTGGTTCATCGAACCACTCCCAGTACTCCTTTTTCGCTCCAAAATAATGAACTCCAATAACCAGTTTCTTCGCCCCATGGTGGTTTCCAGGGAGCTGCTGGGCTTTCTCAGCAATTGCAGCTGTCGAAGGCATCAACCAGATCGTTACCGGCGACATGATCTCCCTCTCCGAGCAGGAGTTGGTCGACTGCGACACCTCGTACAACGAGGGGTGCAACGGAGGTCTGATGGACTACGCGTTTGAGTTCATCATTAACAATGGCGGTGTCGACACGGAGGCGGACTACCCGTACAAGGCTAGGGACAACCGCTGTGATGCCAACAAGGTAGAGTAGTACTACTTTTCTCGCCAATTAGCTCATTAGTTCCCTTGATCACTGTCTTAAGAGACAGCATCGCTGTTTCTTAACCTTGTTTTGTGTGTTGGGCTCACCGCAGAAAAACGCAAAGGTTGTCACGATCGACAGCTACGAAGACGTTACCCCGAACAGTGAGAAGAGTCTGCAGAAGGCGGTCGCGAACCAGCCCGTCAGTGTCGCCATCGAGGCTGGTGGCAGAGCGTTTCAGCTCTACAGCTCGGTAAGCGCCACTAATAACCCTTGCTGCTGATGGAATCCATGTGTCGAACATCTATGGTTGAGTTGCAGAGAAAAAAATTCTCGGTAGGCGACAGTAAGTCACTGCGATCATCCATCTCAATTGATGGATTAGGAGCGTCTGCATCCTGCCTTGGATAAAATAGATGGACATGTTAGGTCTGGCCACCTAATCACTTAAAGTTTCTTTTTTGAAACGAATCACTTAAAGTTTCATGTCACTTTAGTCTGTATTATTTCATAGGAAGGAATGATTCTGCTGTCACCCAGTTGCAAGTTGCAGTTGCTAGCAGTGGCGGAGCTTGACACAAAGTACAGAGGGGGCCAGTAGAGAGAAGCAGTAGCATTTGATTGAGAATTAGCAGCAATAGTTGTGATCTTAGAAGCAAAATCTTGTTTTCTTTAGCAAATTTTGTGAGTTAGGGGGGGGGGGTGGGGGGCAACGGCACCCCCTAGCCCTAGAGTAGCTCCGCCAGTGGTTGCTAGGGACAATTGTGATACCTTGTGCATACCTCTGAAATACTTTGGACTACAATTATTAAGTGACCCACCCAGTTTGCACAATTCAAGATCCTTTGCCACTCAGTGTCCGCTCTTTGTAGGCGCAAAATTGATGTGTTCCTTATGATAAGTAGTACTCCAGTAGTGGAAGAAGTGGTAGCTTGCCCTGCTGTCCACTTCTATTGCGAATCGGCAAAGTTCAACAGAACATTCTGAAACTGTCTTTCACTGTCAATATTTCAGTGTCATTTCCATGATAATTCCATCAGAGTGCACATCCGTGGCATGCACTGACTACCATTTCCTGATCCTTCAGGGTATCTTCACTGGAACCTGTGGAACAGCCCTGGACCACGGTGTCACCGCCGTTGGCTACGGCTCGGAGAACGGCAAGGACTACTGGATCGTGAAGAACTCATGGGGCACGAGCTGGGGCGAGTCCGGCTACGTCCGGATGGAGCGTAACATCAAGGCGTCCAGCGGCAAGTGCGGCATCGCGGTCGAGCCGTCGTACCCCGTGAAGACGGGCGAGAACCCCCCGAACCCAGGGCCGACGCCGCCGTCCCCCGCCCCGCCGCCCACCGTCTGCGACAGCTACTACACCTGCCCGGAGAGCACCACCTGCTGCTGCATCTACGAGTACGGCAAGTACTGCTACGCCTGGGGCTGCTGCCCGCTCGAGGGCGCCACCTGCTGCGACGACCACTACAGCTGCTGCCCACATGACTACCCCATCTGCAATGTCCAGCAGGGAACCTGCCTTATGGTAATTGTTCTTCCAACCTTGTCAGCTTATTTAGTTTACCATCATGTCAACCTATATTATTAGCACTAGAAATTTTGTCTAATTTTTCTGCATAACGAACAGGCCAAGGACAGCCCACTATCAGTGAAGGCTCTGAAGCGCACTCTGGCCAAGCCTCACTTGCCATTCCTCGGCAACATTGCAGGTGACGGCAAGAAGAGCAGCGCGTGAGCAATCTCGGCATGATTCTAGGCCGTCAACAGCCATGGTGACTGGCTTCGGCCAGTGATCACCTGGCAATTGGCAAAACAAAAAATGCAGCGCCGCGATCGCTGTTTTATAAATACCCATATAATAGGTGCTCATGTACATAAAGCTTGCAAAATGGGTTCATATGTTTACAGAAACTTCCGAATTTGTTTTGGCATACATGTATAATTCAGCTAGCTTTGCTAAGTTCGTCACTACTGCAATTGATGTTTACATAAGGAAACTGATATTGGAACAAGAAGCAGTGTATGCATACATTCATCTCTTTGGTGCCTATGCTAGTCGTAGTTGTTAGCCCCTTTGGAGCGCATAAATTTCAGAATCAATCTAAAAAAGAAATTGTTCAATTTAATTAAACAGAAAAAGACAAAAAAAGGGAAAAATTACCGTGTTCCGAATGGGCCTAACCAGGTAATGGTGGTAACGTTCTCTCGTCAGGGTGCTACGGATTTCACTGGAGCGCTTTCTAGGCCAGTTGAAGCCCAATATACGAGCCCAGATTCTATTGCAGCCCAATGGCCCATCCAACGCACTCGATTATAGGGTTAGCTGGAACATCTCAATATCAGAAACGAAATTCTAGGAGTATTAATCATAAGAGTATAGTCAACTGAGCGATTACACCAGGGGCCTTGTCGGTGTCAAATCGAATTCAGTCAGTCCGCGTCTAACTACTTGAGCTTCTACATCGTCAATTTCCTGGTATTCTGTCAATTAGGTATACAAGTGGAACATGATTAAAAAAATGCTCAAAACTACTTTGAAAGAATCATGTGCTCTGTATTCAAGAAATCCACGACAAGCACATGCTTCTGTCCCATTCCAAACAGATCATATCATGACTCGTTGACCATGACGGATAAAATAAAAGAAGCCCTTGCTGCATACGCGAACAAACTCCGACTTGTCATTTGCGAACCTAGATTGAACTGATTCAAAACCTTGATCATTGGAAAACCCTCTGTACCAGAATTTAGCCGCCACATCAATCAAGTTATATGGTCTTTTCTGATCAGAATAAGAATTCCCAGAATACAGCTGAATTTTTTTGTAGGTAGGTGGTAGTGGATTGGTACCGAACAGGAGTAGGCTGTGACTGACAATGATTGGCAAACTGATCAGTGCGGTAAAACGTGTTGGGGACAACAATGCCTAGATGAATCGTGCACGTCCATTTCTATCTGAACTGTTTACAGAAAAAGAAGTCACTCTGAATGGATTTTTGTTCGTGCCTGTGGACATCTGTTGGGAAGCTCGGCTACTCCTAGCCATCATGTTTTCTGGTTAACGCCAAGAATTAGAGGCGGCTAAACTCAAGACCAAACATCGGCACAACACCACGGTTGGTACTGATGTTTAACGTTCACGTCGTCTTCTCTTCTCAACAGTAGCCTTCAACACCATGCTCTCAAGTCTTGAATGACAGGAATCCTGTAGTGAAACCTGACAGTGGAGTTAGAATATTTTATAATATATAAATTATGCTGACGAGCACTAATGACCAAACATTAAAGTCCCCTAAGTTCGCTTTGATAGGTTCGTTGTCACTGATGTATCACAGACCGAAATCCCCAATTCCTCTTAAACAAACAACCTTTGATCACGTTAGGGGGGGGGGGGGGGGGTGTTGGAAGCCGGTGGTTTGCATGTCACCCCGCGAAAAGTCCCAAAAAAATCGGCTTCGGCTTGCCTAAAAAAGTCACCGGAGATGGGTGGCGCCGTGGGCCAGCCTGTAACGTCGATCGCTCGTGGCGTGCCCTGCCGGATCACATCATAATAAAATCGTTCTCTGTTACAGTGAATTCCAGTGTAGGAGACAGGCGGCAAGCCCAGCGCATCGGAGGAGCGACACAGTTAACAGCAGCGTCGCCACAGTGTCAACGGATCATCAATCGACCTGAAAAAGGTTTGGTCGTTAACGTGCAAGGTCAGTTTCGCCAAACTGGCCCCGCGCGCGCCGCGCGGTGCGCCGTCACTGTGTTCAGACTTCAGGGTTCGGACCAAGCGCGGTTTGGCTGTTTGGGACTGACAAATTTTGGCGCAGCCTTTTGACATCCCAAAGAAAAAGTCACGAGGCGTACGCGGTTACGTTCTGGCATGTGCTTACACATTGCGTGCGTGTGTTTTGGCTTACGCGGTCAGGAATCAGGATGCTGCTGCTATTGGGGCAAGGAGGAGGGAGCAACCGGAGAAGACAGAGAGAAAGTGGCGGCACGAGCTCTCCGTTTCCGGTGGGAGATGGCGGCCGGAGTTGGTGAGCGGTCGGAGTGTCGGACCCGACGTTGCTGCAAAAGAGGGTTATCTTTACCGAGCCACGCACGGTATAGTACAGGCTGATGCTGATCAGCGGCGACAGCGAGCGCCTCCCTGATCTGCTGTGCTGACTCCATGGAGAACGAACACATGCACATCACGGCATCGGATCATGCTTTATTGCCTGGAATGGCGAACGAACACATGGACATCACGGCATCGAAATGAAAAAGTGAAGCAATTGGATCCAACCACTACACCTCGTCCTTGCTGCTTCTGCTAATCTGCTCGCCACCACCGGCCACCAAATCGGAAGGACTGCTGCTGCTCCTCATCCGATTCGCCGTTTACAAGATCAGAATTTTCCATTATCACTTCTCTTTTTTGTGATCCAGGTAATCATACCACGAGGATGGATTGCCCTCTAAACAACAAACATTTATATATATGCAAGAAAGAAACTGAAAAAGAAAAAAAATAATTACTGCTGTTCTGTAACGGGTCTTGACTGAGGAGAGGAGCACTAGTCGGAGATTCGCCAGGAAGGCTAATCAGTAGTAGTGATCCCAATGGAGAGCAGTTTGACTACGGAGTAGCAGTAATTACTTCAAGCGGCGGCGGATCTTGTCCTCGTCCGACGACGACGCGGAGCAGAAGGCGTCGCGCGGGCCGTCTCCGCGGATGACAAAGTGTCCGAGCGACGGCGTGCCGCTTCCGGCGACGCGGTTCTCGTCGCAGAGGAACTCCTTGGCGAGGACCTGCTCGAGCTGGAACTGGAAGTCGTGCAGCAGGACGTCGGTGGGGCCTTTCGCCGCGGTGGCGCCGGAGCGTGCCAGCACGGCGGTGGTGAAGACGGACGGCATCCGGCTGGGCGAGTTGGGGTTCCACCCGGACGGCCCGTCGATGAGGACGACGTCCCAGGCGACGTCGTAGAGGTCGTTGGGCAGGTCGTTGATGGCGAGTCTGCACTCGGAGAAGAGCAGGTTCTGCACGGGCCGGCACTCCTTCCCGCGCGCCGCCCGAGCCGCCGCCAGCAGGTCCTTGGAGTCGCGCACCTTGGTGGTGTACGACACGTCGTACGCCTCCAGCCCCGGGTGCCGCGGCTCCAGGTACTTGACGTAGAACTCGTTCTCGTCGAGGAACACCGTCCGCCCGCCGTGGTTCAGCGCCAGCCACAGCGGCGACTCCGGGCCCAGCCCGAACACCAGCAGGTTGCACGGCGCCCGCGCGCGGAGGACGCCGGAGATGGCCCGGATGTCCGCGTCCGACATCCGGTGCGTCGCGTTCGAGATCGACGCGAAGTGGACCAGCGCGTCGAACACCGGCAGCGGCAGCGCGGACCCCGACCCGGCACCGGAAGCGCCGGAGCTGGAGCCGGACGAGACCGCGCCCGACGCGGACGTGAAGGGGGACGCCGTGTAGAGGAAGGTGAGGAACGTCGCGAACGCGAAGCAGGAGGCGAACACCAGCGCCAGCACGCGCCGCTGGCTCGACGCCGCCGCCGCCGCCGAGAGCTTGTCGCGGCTGCCCATAGACTTCATCTCTCCTCGTCCCCCGCCGCCGCTGCCTGGGTGGTGATGATGCTGCGGAAACGGACGCGGACGCGAGCGTAGGGCGGGTTGGACTTGGTGGCGCTGGCGACGAGCAGGGACGCTAGGAGGGAATCGAGCAGGAAGTTCCTTGGTGGGGGGAAGGATTCAAGGAAGGAAAGGTCGTCGGGGACTTCGTCACGGCTGGGAGCTGGTCAGCAGCCCGAGCGAGGGAGGCGAGCTTTGTACTCCTACTAATTGCTCTGTAATCAGTGGCCGATTAGCTGCCCGAAATCTACCGCGGCACGTTGTCCGTGCGGGCAAGGCGCACCAAAGGGATCAAAGTCTTGGTGCGAGACGGGTCAGTGCGGTGGCTCCGTGCTTTTATATACTGCTGCCACGCCACCTGGTCACTTCTTGTATGAATATGAATGTCGGTGAAGCTGAATGAGCACATCGTACGACATGCTGGTATGCGACGCGTATGGCGGCAGCATGTGGGACACGGCCCGAGTTGGAAGTGGGAACATGAATCTGACTTTTTGATCATCCATTAGTTTTCGAGTTTGGCCTTTGGGGACGCGGCTCAAATTCAGAGTTTCAGACGCGTCCTGCTGGAGCGCTCGGTCTGATGAACGTTTTCGTATCCCAGTATCTTGGTACTCCTACATGGGCTGAATCCGTCGTGTGAGATCCCAAGCAGGCAGGCCCAACAAACCGGGCCCCCGTGCGCTCGACTCGACTCATCCTGCCGTTTCCTCACGCAACGGAAAGCGTATCATCTGCAGGTGCGCCATCACATCATCTTCAGGCGGCACTGTTCCATCACACGCATTTAAAAACCGGTAGGAGTAGCAGGACCCTTTTTTCAGCTTACTGTATTAGGTCGGGCTCGGGCTAGCAGGTGCTCCTAACGTTCCGAGCGAAGGCGAAGCACATGTTTGCGACGCATTCAAGCAACTGATGACGATGGAAAAGGGAACGGGTTATAGTATTATCTAAATAATGGCAGATGGAAGTCGGTCGCGCATCCCTTTCTTTCTTTCCAGCCGGTCCATCATATTTTTTTGTTTATTTATTTTGACGGGAGCGGGAATTTTCTGTGGTTCTGCATGAACCTGTGCGTGTGTGACAGTGAGGAGGAAAGCGTCGGATTTTTTTTTCTTTTCTTTTGGGGAGGGCGTGAATTTTGAAAGCTCGGCGACTAATGAAATGTCACCAGTTGTCGCTGTGTCAGGCCTGAAATTTGTCTGGCCCGGTGTTCGGTGCAGCAAGAACCAGTGTCACGCAAGTGCCCCGTCAGTCCGCCCCCCCAATTGTTCGGTTAGCTTCAGCCTTTGGGCTTTGTGGGCTGTAAGTAGTAGACATGCAGCCAAGAGGCCCAGCTTCAGATCTGTTCTGGCCTTCGTCACGTGCGTGCACAGCTTTCCTACACCGTCGAAACCCTAGTACACTGTTTTCCAAAAAAAAAAAAACCTAGTCCACTGTACACCATGCACGGGCACGGAAGGACGTTTAAAAAAAAAATTAGTTAATCTGAAAAAAATTGAGTTACAGACCTGCTTGACTCATCTTCACTGGGCCCCAATCACTACTGCCGCACCCTGGGGTCGCCAGCATCAACGTGCAAGGGTGTTTAAAATTCAAAAGGTCACAGTACATAAGTACTCCCTTCATTTCAAATTACAAACCTCCGTTTATAAATATTTAACAATTTTGACTTTAATTATTTATACTTTGACTAATTATAATTTTTAAAATATTTAATTAATTAACTTATAAATAACATAATAAGATTATATACTTTGAAAATGTACATTTTTTATATTTATATGTCAAAAAATTATAGAAAAGACGAGTGGTCAAACAATTTGTAGAATAATCAACATTGACAAGTATTTAAAAACAGAGTTTTGTACTTATCATTTTAGGGGCACAAAAAATTAAGTAGAAGTGAAATAAATAAGATGCGATGAAAACAAAAGGAGAAATATGGAGATAAAAATGTGTTAAGAATTGAAAAAATGCATTGAAAAGCGTGGATTGAAAAACTTAAAAGAGGTTAAGATGAAATCTGAGATGGAGAGAGAGGACTTACCGTGCTCTTTTGGCTCCGAGATACTCCCTCCGGTTTAACAAAAAGTTGTTTCGAACAATTACACGATCTTTAAACATAAATTTGACTTTTATATTTCATAAAAAAATTTATTAAAAAATAATATTTTTATATTTTTATTAAATTATTTTTCAAAACAAATCTAATCATATAATTTTTATATTTTTAAACTGAACAAGTTAAAACTTATTTAAAATTTATATTCTTAATATTTGAACAAAATTGTTCAAAACGATTTTTTTTAACAGGAGGGAGTATGCGCGTTTAACCTCCAACCACTTCGCTAAACTCCATAGACCACCCACGTGCTCCCGCTACCACACTCTCACTCTGACCCCTTCCTTCCTCGCTGAGCTCGCTCCCGAGTCGACCGCGACCAACGCTGCAAACCACGAACCCCGGCCGCGCGGGGGTTAGCTGTCGTGCGGCCGCATCGCTGCCGCGTGCGGCTGAGGCCTGCCTACCGACGACCCAACGGCAGCGGATCCGCTTCCACCACAGCCCCCCCAAGCCACGGCACCGCCACGCCACTGAAATCCAACACCTCCCAAAACCCCCCAGCCACGCCGCAATGCCACCCCGCCGCCGCCGCCGCCGCCTCCCCGTCTTCCTCCTGCTTCTGTTGCACCTCGTCACCACCATGGGCGGAGCTACGTTGTACGCACTGGGTGCGGCCGCACCCAGTTAAAAAACGAATTGGCTTATACTCTGCTGGAATTTTACACATTCGCACCTCCATGCTCTGCATGATCGCACCCACAGTCCAGCTGGAGCCCACGCGGTTGGGAAAAAGAGGAAAAAAAAATCGTTCCCAGCTGCCCTTGTAGAAGGAAAACGTGTCTGGCAGCCCATGCGGAAGGAAAGATGGCCGTATTTGTAGCCCCTATTCCACTGCAATAAAAATAGTAGATTTTTAATCACTAAGTTTTGACAAAAAAAAAAAATTAGTCACCGAAAATTAACAAATAGTGACTAAGATTTGATTTTTATTGTTGACATAAATTTTTGTGACTAAAATATATACTTATTATTTGATAAATATATTTAGTTAGCAAAGATTCTCTAGTTGCTATATAGTTTTAATGAACAACATATCTAATTATTAGTTATTATTTATCTATAGTGACAAGATTTTAGTGATCAAAATACAACTAATATTTTAGTGATAAAAGAGTTATAGTAAATAATTTTACATATATAATGATCAAATATTTTGGTTACCGAAAACTAATTTTCTTGTAGTATTCACGTATGCGTTCATCCATTCGGTTCTCCCTTTTTTTTCCCATCAACTGCTTGAAGCGAATAGACAAAAAAAAAAAAAACCACATAAACCTGCCGGTATTTTGCTCGCTAGGCTTAGAGGTGAAAATTAATCATCGTAAGGTTACCCTCTAAAGCTCTTTAATTTTAAAAAATAAACTATTTTTTTAAAAAATGGTGAGAATTTTTAGAAACTTAGTTTGTCTTTTTGAACTAAACAAATTTTAAAGTTAAACTTACGTACATTTATTTACACTCTTAACTGTCGACGAACGCAGCAGATGGCACTTTCGAGCACTTCGCAGACGGGAGCTGTCGCGCGTCTAGAGCTCATGTAGGCGCGGCATCGCATCCACAGCCCACGCTGCCGACGCCGGTCCCGTCCGCGGCGCCGGCCAAGAGGCCGCCGACCCCCGCCGCACCGCATTCGCAGCCCACGCTGGTACAAGCGGTGGCCCCGGCCTCGAGCTCGTCGACGGCCGCCGCGCTCCTCGCCCTGTTAATCGCGAAGGCGGACCCGTCCTCCCACCTGCGCGCACCACCGGCCGCGTCGCTCTGCGCCCAGCCGGGTGTCACCTGCGCCAAGTCGGGCCAGGTCACCCGCTTCGTCCTCGAGCCGGCGGGCCTCCACGGGACCTTCGCGGCCCACACGCTCTCCTGCCTTTCCGAGCTGCGCGTGCTCAGCCTCAAGTCCAACGCGCTCCATGGGCCGGTCCCTGACCTCTCCGACCTTGGCAACCTCAAGGCGCTCTTCCTCGCGGGGAACCGCTTCTCGGGGCCGTTCCCGGCCTCGCTCGCCTCGCTGCGGCGGCTGCGTTCCATCGACCTGTCCGGGAACAGACTGTCCGGCACGCTCCCGCTCGGGATCGAGGCCGCGTTCCCGCATCTCACGTTCCTCCGCCTCGATGCCAACCATTTCAACGGCTCCCTCCCACCGTGGAACCAGTCGGAGCTCAAGGTGCTCAACGTATCTCACAACGACTTCTCCGGGCCCGTGTCGGTCACGCCCGTCATGACCCAGATGGGCGCCGCCGCGTTCGCTGGCAATCCCAAGCTATGTGGCGAGGTCGTCCGCCGCGAGTGCCACCTCCTCTTCTTCCACGGAGATGGCAGCAACAGCTCCGCGGCGCCCCCGGTGCATAGCGCTGCTGCCAGTGACAGCGGCCCGCAGCGAGAAGGCTTGAGCATGCCGGATGCGTCCGATGCGCGAGCGAACAGAGTGAGGAGGCTGACAAAGGTGGCCATCGCTGTAGCCGTGGGGGCAGTCCTGGCCCTGCTTCTTTGCGCCACGATTGCGATGAAGAGGAGCAAGAACTCGCGGAGGCGTCCCAGGTCGGTGGCGTACCCGAGCCCCAAGAAGAGCGCTGCCGTGTCAGACGTGAGCAGGGTCGACAATGCTGACATTGGCTACGTGGAGTGTGTGCGCGATGAGGAGACCGCGGCGATTATGGTACCCGACGAAAAGGCGCGAAGGCTGGAGCGAAGCGGGTGCTGGACATTCTGCGCGGGCGAGGCGGCGAGCTACAACTTCGAGCAGCTGATGCGCGCGTCGGCAGAGGTGCTTGGCCGTGAGAGCGTGGGGACGACGTACAAGGCGGGGCTCGACGGCAGGCTTGTGGTCATTGTGCAGCGGTTGGACGCAGCCAAGATTGGCCCGGCAGCGCTGGAAGCGGAAACATTCGAGCGGAACATGGATGTTGTTGGGCGCCTGCGGCATCCGAATCTTGTGCCACTCCTGGCATTCTTCCAGGCTAAGGAGGAGCTGTTGCTAGTGTACGACTACCAGCCCAATGGCAGCCTCTACTCTCTCGTACATGGTGCGTGTTTGTTCTTCGTTTAATGCTGATCCTTTTACCACAATGTCTCATCACATGCTATCTTCCTTGGAGAGATGAGTTAGTTCGTGCTGGAACTGTTCTGGTATTTGCCTTTACATTTACTAAATTAGTATAGATTATTAGTGGCCTTGGGTGCATTTACCTTTGTAAAGGATTGTAATGTGATTGCTTAGTCATAGACGTTAGTTAGAGCTGAGCTATTCTTCTGGGCTTGCACCGCATCGATCGTTGAGTGCACGTGCGTTCACTCGTTCTGATCCATTAATCAGTTTCTGCTTATTTGTACATATAAATGAATAGGGGTGCATTCTGCCCCTTATTCTTTCTCTACATGGTATCCTCTTAAACTCGGATTCAACTCTTCCGCTGCTTCTATGGCGTCCAGCAATCCGTCTTCTCCCTCCTCTCACTCGGGCGCCACTAATCCGTTCGCCGACTCCAATACACCACAACCTCTCTCTGCCTCCGCCGTCTCTCTGGTGAATATTCACGCCCACATTCCCATCACCTTGGGGTTCGACGACGGTAATTTCTCCGCCTAGCATCAGTTCTTCGAGCTCACGTTCAAGAAGTTCGGCCTTGTCGATCACATCGACGGCACTATGGACGCTGCCCTCATGCACTATGACCCGGAGTGGCTCCAAGTTGATTCCTCCATCGTCACGTGGCTGTACACGACCTTGACGTCAGAGCATCGGAACATGGTCATGCGCGCCAATCCCACAGCCGCCATCATTTGGCAGGCCATCTGTGGCCTGTTCCTTGACAACAGTCTTCAGCGCGCCGTCTACGCCCAACAAGAGTTCCACAGTCTCTATCAGGGCGACATGTCCATCACCGAATACTGTGGTCGACTCAAGACGCTCGTCGACACCCTGTTCGACGTCGGAGCGCCGGTCACGGACACTGTCCTCGTCATCAACACCTTGCGCGGCCTCAACAGGAAGTTCAGCGACACCATCTCCGTCCTGACATCTAAGGTGCCTCCACCTTCGTTTTTTTCACCAGATCGTACCTGCTGCAGCATGAGACGCGTCTAGCTCAAACGGCCAAGATGGAGGCCGCCACGGCGCTCATGGCAGCCACCCCCACCACTACTACCCGGCCGCCCAGTTCGAATACGGCCGGCAATGTTCCACCTGCCACAGGTGGTGGTGGCAGCGGTGGTGGCGGCAACAAGGGCAGGTCGGGTGCTGGACGCAACCGCGGCTCTGGCACCGGCGGTAATTCCGCGCAACATCCTCCGACGCATTCAGCTTCGACTCCTTCATGGGGCCATCAGCCCAACCCCTGGATCGGTCTTGTTCAGGCGTGGCCCATGCCTCAGTGGCGTGCTCCTCCTGTTGGTCTACTTGGACCTCGCCCGGGTCTTGCTCCGACCCATGCCATGATGGCCACTTCTACACCACCGGCCTTCGCTGACATGCATAGCTACCGTGCACCGGCTACATCCTCCAACATGCCCCCTGCACTGTTCTCTGCCCTCCATGGCATGCCGGCCAACGTCCCTCATGGAGGGGGCAACTGGCTCCTCGACACACATGGCGAACAACCCTGGTAACTTGACATCTCTCCACACCCTTCCCCCTCCTACTCATATCATTGTGGGTAATGGCGCTCCCATTCCGGTGTCCCAGTCTGGCCATGTAAATTTACAAACATCTTCGTCTCCTTTACATCTTAATCATGTTCTTGTTTCGCCCCATCTCATCAAGAATTTGATTTCAGTTCGTGCTCTTATTCGCGACAATAATGTCATTGTTGAGTTTGACACCTTTGGTTTTTCCATCAAGGATCTTCTTACCAGGATAGTTCTACTCCGATGTGACTCGTCCGGCGAGCTGTATCCACTGCGCCCTGCTCCGTCAACACCCACAGAACATCGCAGCTTCCACGCCGATTGCTCTACTGATCTCTGGCATGCCCGGCTTGGTCACCCGGGGCGAGCTTCTCTTCATCGCATTTTACAGACTTTTGATTTTCATCCTAGCACCTCTGACAGTCATACGTGCCACGCATGTCGTTTGGGCAAGCACGTACGGCTGCCTTTTTCTCATTCAAATAATGTTGCTCTTTTTCCATTTCAACTTGTACACTGCGATATTTGGACCTCGCTAATAATGAGCAACTCCGGCTATCAGTATTATTTAGTGGTTCTTGATGACTACACTCATTTTGCTTGGACTTTCCCGTTGCGGCACAAGTTTGATGTACTTGCGACGCTGCTTTCGTTTCACGCCTTTGTGCGCACACAATTTCGTCTGCCTATCATTAGTCTTCAAACTGACAATGGCAAGGAGTTCGACAATCACGCTGCTCGCTCGTTCTTCTCACAACACGGCATTGTTCTCCGACTTTCTTGCCCTTACACGTCGCCTCAGAATGGTCGTACCGAACGCGTTCTTTGCACCCTCAATGATAGTGTTCGTGCACTCCTCTTTCACGCCGGTGTCCCTTCGACGTTCTGGCCTGATGCGCTCGCCACTGCTACATATCTACTAAACCGACGCTCCTGCAGTGCTCGCAGCAACACCTCCTCCTACGAACTTCTGTTCGGCTGCCCACCAGCTTATGATCACATGCTCGTGCTCGGGTGCTTTTGTTATCCAAATACTGCCGCGACAGCCCCACATAAGCTTGCACCTCGTTTCGTTGCTTGCATTTTTCTTGGCTCTCCCGCTGAGTCCAAAGGTTACCGGTGTTATAATCCTGACACTCGTCGTGTGATCACCTCACGTCATGTTTTCTTTGATGAGACACAGTTCCCTTTCAAGCAGGTTCAACGGTCTCACACTGATGCTTCGCCATCTCCATCGCGGCCTGCTCCAGACATCGGCCCCATCCTCGCCACTCTGATGCCACGCGATCAGGCACGACATGCTCCTCACGGGCCGCCTTCATCTCCTGCTGCTGTGGCGTCCTCATCAGGAGCTACTAGGCCATAGCAAGAACCAGTCACTGGCTCGGCCACGGCGCCTGACATCGTGCCCTCCTCCAGCTCAGCTGCTGCGCCTTCGTCATCTACGGCACCAGTACCTCATCACATGGTGACTCGGTCTAAAGCCAGGATCTACAGGCCGAGTCTCAAGTACATGCACCTCTGCGAGTTGACACCACCTTCCCCGCCCACAACAGTGCGTGCTGCTCTACGTGATCCTGCCTGGCTTGACGCCATGCGCGATGAATTCTCTGCCTTGCAGGACAATAGGACATGGACACTGGTGCCGCGCCCTCCAGGTGTCAATGTCATCACCGGCAAATGGATCTTTCGCAGCAAATTGAAACCAGATGGTTCTCTCGATCGCCGAAAAGCTCGTTGGGTGGTTCGTGGCTTTCATCAGCGTGAAGGTATTGATTTCAACCAAACCTTCTCACCTGTGGTCAAGCCGGCGTCCATTCGCATTGTGTTGTAGATCGCAGCTTCAAGAGATTGGCCTGTGCACCAGCTCGATGTTAAGAACGCCTTCTTACATGGCGAACTTAACGAACAGGTCTACTGTCACCAACCGGCTGGTTTTGTTGACAAAGAACACCCCACTCATGTTTGCCAACTGTCCAAGTCACTCTATGGATTAAAGCAAGCGCCCCGTGTCTGGTTCCAGACGTTTGCCACTCATCTTGGGTCTCTCGACTTCACCTCTACCAAGTCTGATTCTTCATTGTTTGTCTTCAAAAATGGTACTGAAGTTGCCTATCTTCTCCTCTATGTTGATGATATTGTCCTCACGGCATCCTCCAGCGGTCTTCTACAGTGAGTCATTACCCATCTTCGTTCTGCATTTGCAATGAAAGATTTGGGTCCGCTGCATCACTTTTTGGGCATCAAGGTGACTCGTAAGCCAAGGACAATATGCAGCTAATGTTATTGACCGTGCTAGCATGTCTCATTGCAAACTGGCTACAACCCCAGACGATACAAGTCCAAAAGCTTCAGCTACTGATGGTGAACTTGCCAAAGATGGGGAATTCTATCGCAGTATCACGGGTGCTCTTCAATATCTTAGTCTTACTCGCCCCGACATTGCCTATGCCGTCAATCAAGTTTGCTTGCACATGCATGCCCTCAGAGATGCTCACTGGACTCTTGTGAAGAGGATTCTGCGTTATCTTCAGGGTACTCTGAATCATGGTCTTCACGTCAGCAGATCATCGTCGACCTCCCTGCTCTCATACGCCGACGCGGACTGGGCTGGGTGCCCTGACACCCGGAGCTCCACCTCTGGATATTGCGTCTTCTTTGGCGGCACGTTGATCTCCTGGTCCTCCAAGCGCCAAACGACCATGTCTTGGTCCTGCGCGGAGGCTGAGTACCGCAGCGTCGCCAATGCCGTCGCGGAGTGTTGCTGGGTCCGCAACTTACTTCGAGAGCTCCACATCGACATTGCTCAAGCCACCATTATCTACTACGACAATATTTCAGCCGTCTATCTCTCCGAGAACCCCGTTCATCATCGATGCACTAAGCATGTTGAGTTGGACATTCATTTTGTCCGCGAGAAAGTTGCACTCGGCCAGCTTCGCGTTCTTCATGTTCCAACGGAATAGCAAGTCGCCGATATCATGACCAAGGGACTTCCATCAGTGCTATTTGTGGAGTTTCGTTCCAGCTTGTGCATCGGCATGCCAGATGCTCAAACTGCGGGGGTGTGTAAAGGATTGTAATGTGATTGCTTAGTCGCAGACGTTAGTTAGAGCTGAGCTATTCTTTTGGGCTTGCACCGCACGGATCGCTGCATGCACGCACGTCTCGCACTCCTGCATGTACGTGCGTTCACTCGTTCTGATCCATTCAGTTCCTGCCGTGTATAAGTACTTGTACGTATAAATGAATAGGGGTGCATTCTGCCCCTCATTCCTTCTCTACAACCTTTCTTAAGTACTCCCTCTGTTTCGAAATTATTAACACCGTTGACTTTAGACATCAACTTTGATCATTTGTCTTATTCAAAAAAGTTTGATGAATATTATATATTTTGTTATAATTTGCTTTATTATCAAAGTAGTTAGAACTATGAATTATAAGTTTACACATTTGAATTAATTTTTTGAATAATACGAATGGTCAAAGTTGATGTCTTAAGTCAACGGTGTCAAATATTTGGAAAGGGAGTAAAAATTCTGCATGTCTCAACATGGAAACGAATTGAAATCCAGAAGACCGGGTCGCGTGAAAATTTAGCAGCAGAATGTGGGTGTCCCTAGAAAACCTATAGAAGGGATACTTTATGGGTATCACCTTTTGGTCATCGACAATAAGCATTTATGTATATTCAGGAATAAAAATGAAGAATTAAGAATAAGGTCTATATTCTCACCCATGACTATGTCTTTGTTCTTTGCTTAAAATATGAAAGATGATGATTTTGTTGGGTATCTTATCAGCTTAGTTTCATTGTACAGACTGACCTAATTTGGAATGGTATAACGACACTAATATTTCCCGTTGCATCCATGGCATCTTTATATTGGTTGTGGTTAGCTTTCTTTATGTTTGAAAGTTCAAAATTTTCTTCCGACCATGGTCCAGTTAAATTCTGAACTTTACAGCATGAAAATCTGGTATGAGAATGTGGTTGGCTTACACATTCTTCGTTCAGTAAAATTAGTTCATTGAAATTTATATTTTGGCCACATGAAAATCTGTCAGCAGAGTGTGGGTGCCTCAAATGTTTCAATATGTTTTAATGCATTCGAAGGATATTCATATAATAGCTAGTATTTTGCTTATTATTTTTTATATATAATGGGAAAACGAGTTTATGACCTTTGCCTCACATGAAGGCTACTGGCTATTGCATTGTGCTTAATAGTTCCATTAACTTTCATGAACTGCAGGTTCAAGGTCATCACGGGCAAAACCACTTCATTGGACATCGTGCCTTAAAATAGCTGAAGATATGGCACAGGGTCTTTCGTACATTCATCAAGCGTCTCAACTTGTCCATGGAAACATCAAGGCTTCTAATGTTCTGCTTGGATCAGACTTTGAGGCTTGCCTTGCTGATAATTGCCTGTCTGTCCTTCTGGAGTCATCAGAGGTCAAAGACGATGATGCCTATAGAGCGCCAGAAAACATGAAGTCTAACAGAATGTTAACTCCAAAATCAGACATATATGCTTTTGGTGTCCTCCTCATCGAGCTCCTGAGCGGGAAGCCGCCACTTCAGCACTCAGTCCTGGTCGCAACCAATCTTCCAACCTACATCCAGTCAGCAAGAGAGGATGAGGGCGTTGACCGTGACCGTATCTTAATGATTATCGAAATAGCTGCTACATGCGTTCGTTCTTCACCAGAAAGTCGGCCTACCGCCTGGCAAGTCCTGAAGATGATTCAAGAAGTGAAGGAAGCGGATGCGACTGGAGTCAATGTCGATGATGACAGTGATCTTACCAGCAATTCCTAGTTGCTTGGATGGATCCATGTGAGTCAAATATGCAGAGTACCGATCACTAGCGTAGAAGTTCATAGATTTTTGCTGGATAAATCCATGTAGACCGGATAATTCGGATTGCAGTTCAACACTACTACAGGAGAATGGCAATAGGATTATTGTCCTTCTGATTGCAATCGTTTTCTGCTACGGATGCTGTAACATATTTTAAGATTTCTTTAGAGGCAGGATTTTCTGGTTTGTTGGCCTGTTGCTAGCACTGGTTAGTTAGCATGAACCTGGGTGGTGTTTGGTTCAGTACAAATAACAGTATCGCAATCGTAATCAAATAAGAGTGTAATCGTAATCAATGTATGCAATTACGGAGTTTGTTTGGTTGGATTTTGTAATGGATTAACTTTTCAATACAACGTTTGGTTGGTTTGTCACCTGTAATGTACAATTCGGTTTTGGAGCTGTCGTCGATTGCTCACAAAATCCATGAGCTTCGGTGCCGCCCGTTTCAATCCCGCAAGCGCCCACCTTTCCATCTCTCTGGCGCATCATGTTGACACCAATCTATCAAAATCGTGAGCTTTTGTGCAGGATTTCAAGTTTATTCATCACCGTTCATCAGGCTGAAGAACCTCGCGAGGGAAATCGTGCAGCACACTGCACGCCACGCGCAGAGGAGGGGAGGCCGAGGTCAGGAGGAGGCGCGCCGCGTGTAGAGGTGGAGGAGGTTGAGGCTAGGAGCAGGGACGGTGCGCCGCGTGTAGAGGCGAGGAGGCTGAGGTCAAGAGGAGGCGCGCAACGCGAAGAGGTGAGGGAGATCGAGGAGGGGCAGCGCACTGCACGAAGAGGCGAGGGAGATCGAGGAGGGGCGGCGTGCCGTGCGCAGTGGTGGGGGAGGAGGAGCGGCGCGCCGGTGAGTAGGGGCGACGCGTTGAGCTGGAGGCGTGCGGGCAGAGGATGACGAAGATGAACGAACGGACGTCAAGGTCCTCGGGGAGGCGATTTCCGGCGGGGGAGGGACTGTTTCGAAGTTGAATAGCTTTGAATTTGATTACGTCGTATCTGATTACGGAGGGGACTAAAACAAAAAATGTAATTAGATTACGTTGTAACGAGAATACGTTACAATTTACTAAACCAAAGACCTCCTGGTGTTTGAAAGTTTATGAAAGTCAAATGGCTAAAGCAGTTTGTTAAAATCCGCATTCTTGTGATATTTTGAAAAATGTTTAGTTTAAGGAATGGGACGGTCAATGTCATATGTGTTGTTTGACTTCAGAGTATGTTCTGGTTCAAATTTGAGACCTTCAAAACTCTCTTCAGAAACTAGAACAAAAGATGCTCCACACTTGGCATATTAGTCCACATGTCCAGGCCACTTTCAAGGCGCCACCGGTGAAAACAGTGCAGGGGCCACGTGGGCCGCGTCCCTTTTCCCTTCCGCTAATGACATGTCTGGGGCCGGCGGCCTGCCTCCCCTTATCCATCTTTGCTCGCGAAACCCAATACCATTCCGCGCGCGCTCGCAGTCGCAACTGGGGAAGGCCGCAACCCCTTGCCTCGCTTCACCGGCAGCGAATCACTCGCGCGACGTCTCCGTCCGATCCGGCCCTCAACTTAACTCATTCCCCAGAACACCAGATGAGATAGGCCGGCCGGCAGAAGAAGGTTGCGCTCGCGCCGCTGCGGGGAGCCGGTTCGATTCGACTCGATGGGGTTCCACCTGCTGGCGATCGCGGCGGCGAGGGGGCTCCTGCAGGCGTTCCACCTCCCGGCGCCGTGGCTGAGGCCGCTCAACCTCTGGCTGCCGTCCGCGCGCCACCTGCCAGAGGCCTGCGTCGCGTTCTACGGCGCGCTCGCGGCGCACGCGGCCTGGCTGCGCGCCGCCTACGCGCGCAGTACCGTCTGGGGCAGCCGCAGGGGGAGCGGCGGGGACAGCAGCGACTTAGACGGGTACATCCGCCACGCGCTCCTCAGCATCTCCTACTGAGCTGAGCACCATCGTTACGGCCAAGCGCGCGCCATTTAGAAGGGGATGTTCCTCCCCCAAATTCTAGGAAGTTCAGCATGAACTGACCGGGGAATCATTTCTGTGAAGCTCAGCATCTCCTACTGTTGTTTCTTGCCGTTTGTTGGTTAGTACTTAGTAGTAGTTCATCATCTCCACATTTGTGAGTACTTCAGCATCTCCTACTGTTGTTCTTGCTTGCTTTTGCGTGACGCATTGGCGTGCCGGGTGGTTACCACCGCAAGATCGGGAAGCTTTTTATTTGTAACAGTGATTTGTAAATAATGTGATTTTTCCTCAGAAATCTATTGAGCTTTAAGAGACTTGGGCAGCATCGAGCCTCGAGGCCGGAGCGGGCCGACAAAGCAGGTTCTCGTGCTCTGTTCTGCGTCCGACAACTCACTCCCATTCACAAAACACCGTAGTTTTTGCAGATCTCCTGAATTGTCCACTAACCAAGTGTGCGGGTTGTGTTGAATGACAGGAACAGGGAAGGCCAACTCACAACTCGGTTGCGTTCCCACGTTGCAATACTCGTATTATTAAAATTAATTGAATATATGGAAATTATTGGTTAAATTAAATTTAGCATGTACAGAATCTAATCGTAAAGTTATTTTGGGACCATAAAACCAGGTCGGAGCAAGCTCACCGCCCCGCGTACGGTGCAGCACGTGGCGGTGTTTGGGCTGTTAATGCAGGCCGAGCCCTCGGTCCCGACGGACAGGCCCGCTGGGCTCCACCCACAAGGTCTGACTCTGGGAAATCGGTCCAGAACCTTCAGGCGAGATTAATTACCAACGGTAATAACATGGGTTTAGAAGCTGCGTCCTCCTCGAATTCGTACAAAACAGCAAATGGACATGAAATCGTCATCGCGAAACAGAGTGAGGTGAGGGGAGGACGACTGCAACATTCCGGTGCGTAATTCTCGGCCTTCTTTTTCGCAGCTACTGCTTGCTCGTACCACGACGTGCGTGACTCCGGCAGCTTGTCGTCGTCCCGTGGTTCCCTTTACAGAATTAGTAGTACAGCATATATATATCCTCGTTAAGTATAGTAATTTCGAGGCGAAGGGGTTACCATTTTCTTCTGGTTCTCGTCACTCTCGATGCTGCAGCACTTGACACGTACATTTGTATTTATCTTGTACTGTCAGTACCCTTTTTTTAAAAAAAAACAAAATGAAATTACTGCTAATCATCTCATGCGTGACAGAAGTCGCCACACGCACGCTACAATTTGGTCCATTGAATCATGACACACGCTACCTGCAATCATCGTTCATAAACTCAGCCAAGGATCTGCGAAAGGCCAACAAAAGAATTGAAAGAGCGGCTCCTCGGACCAACAAAGGCCGAATCATCCGGAGCGACGCATGGGACCATGAAAAATTGTGGGGAAGCGACCATGTGCTGCCCGGCCATTTGCATGCCGAGCGTTTCTGTAGCAACGCTTGCTGATGCCATCACGCCAACATGCACAGAGACAGGGCATCTCTACCGCGCAAATATCTAGCTGGTCCAATCCTTGAACCTTCAGCCGTCTGGAACTTGTTGATTCATGTCTCTTGTTCCGCACTGAAATACATTAATACTACACTAACTTACGGTAACAGTTTAGAATCGAGATTCGTACAAATCGCTTGAATATGCACAGCAAACAATCTATATATATGTGTAAGAATGTAGAGGCTGTGTGTGTGTGTGTGGTAATGGCCCCAATAATCCAATCAAGCATACGGGCTGTCAGCTACCTTATCCGTCTTCGAAAAGGATTTCGTTCCCATCTGCAGAAATAGAACATTCGTTTGATTTCTTGCAGAGCTTGCTTGCTCCAGGAATAGACGAAACACACGTCATCTCTGGGCCAGCCCAGTTGATGCCGTCAAGACGCTTATACGGATGTGCAAACTTTTCCCACTTCCAAGTGGAAAATTTCAGGTCCGGCCACAGAGTTAACTGTATGTCCTACGACAGTCATTCAGCGACACACAATTGAAGATGATTGGTGCAGGCTAGTTTACGACCGAGACTAAGACGACGTGGTGCTTGCTGCTTACCATCAAGCAACGCATATCCTTGCCAGTACATCAAGCAATGCCTAGCCTTCCACTGTTAGGTCCGAACCAAGAACAGTCGGTCCATGTGTCACGCACACACCGAGCAAACGTCGAGATCTACCGTTGGCAACTTGGCACCATCGACGTGCCATTGGCCCATCGGCGGGGGAATCTCTCGGCACAAACGGACGCGAGCTAGGAACAGCATGGAGATCGCCGGACGTCCCAGTTCATCTGTGCGCGCCAGCCATCGACGGCAACAGGGGCTAACGGAGCGGATGGAGCCTGTTATCTAGGTGAGCTACTCGATCCGTTTGATACAATCATACAACCAGATTGTTTTCAATTACAAAGCCACCTCGCCATCGGCAGCTAGCAAGGTACCTATCCTATCTTTGGCGCTTGCCACGTCTCTGTCGACCACCACGGCCTCGCGTTCGCTGGGCGCCGTATAACCAACCTCTCATGGCGACCAAGGAAAGGTAGAGATCGAGTCAGCCCACTCGCATCGGCAGTGGCCGTGGTTCTGCTAGCTGTTAGTACTAGTGTTCGGCGCTCGATGCCGGTTCACGTGGCGCTCCTCGCGGTGCCGGCCGTGGCCGGCGGGTTCATGCAGGCGTTCCAGTTCGCGTTCCTGCTCTGGCCGTTCAACCTCGCGCTGCCGCTCGCGCGTCACCTGCCGCGGGCGTGCATCGCGCTCCGGAGCCAGGCGCTCTTCTACGCCGCCGAGCTGCGGCGCTACGTGAACGGCGCGCGGCGGGCGCCGCCGTCGCCGTGGATGAGCCACCAATACGCCTCGCTCCGCGTTGCGCGGCAGTGGACACCGGATGAAGGAGCCGTCACGCACGCCATGATCGCCCTCATCGACATCTCGTACTGATTGGCGCCTGCCACTCGGCATTGCCTCCTCAGTTTCCTTTGGTTTCTGCACTGGTCGTCGTGGATAGTTTAGCTTGCCATTTTTCTTCTTTTCGCCATCCACATTCTTAAGCTGAGGTGTCCAGCTACCTCCTTCATTTGTGGGTTTGCTGAAAGCTTTGAGCGGGAAGTAAACGAGGCTGTATATAAAAAGGTCGTTTTTACTATTTTGATCGGCACGTTCCTGTGTAATTCCAATGTCTTTGTTTGTTCTGTCCCTATTGGTCACTACCTGTATTCTCAAGCAGCTGTACTGTGAGGCATATAAAGGTAATGCGTTCAGTACATGCATATACAAACTAATTGGAAATTACTCTAGTTCACGCGACGGACAGAGGTGCCTATGAATTCAGTACGTTTTTTAAAGGAGGCAATTTCGTAAACTCACTGCTAGTACTAGCTAGGGGTGAAAACAGAGCTTGACATGCAGATCTTTTCACAGAATCCACAGAATCAATAATAATCTTTTTAAAAAACAGTATTTGACAGAGCTTTTTTGATTCTGTCTGATAATTAAGAGTTAAAAACTCTGTCAAAAAGTTCTAACTGAACTTTCATTAAATTTTCTTTGAACCTTTTTCACCCCTACGAACAGTACTATTACGGCATGAACACTCCGTAAACAACCGTATTAGCACCACCGATCATGGTGCCGTTCACATGATGTCGGGTCAATCAGATCAGAGTTGCAAACATCATTAGGAAGGTTATAAAATGAAGAATTGGCCAACCTAAGAGAAACCATAGGTCTGGCATCTGAGAAATTCGTGTAGAGAACAGATACTCTCATCCAAATGATTTCAGTATAACCTTGTAGCCACGCTGCAGGCTGGGGGAGAAGTGTGTGTTCTTGCTGCTCTTTTCCGAGACTCGCGCCGTCTCGCGCAGGCCCGCCTTTTTGTGTAGTTGCCAAAGAGGCAAAGAACAGAGGAAAATGTTTCTCAAAAAAAAAAAACAGAGGAAAATCATCAGCCCATCCGTTGCAACCAAACCAGTCCTCGTGCTCTCCCTGGGCCTTTGAATGGCGGCCCCCGGCCGTGAGGAGGGTCAACATAATTCGGGCCCGAAAAAGACTTCCAGCGACTATAATTCAGCCCAGCCCACTCCATAACCCTAAATCCCCGATTCCCCATTTCCTTCCCACAACCAGCCGCCACTTCTAGATATTGGTCGCACGACACCTCCCCCTCCCGTGAGTACTCCCCTCCCGTCGCCACTCGCCGCTCCAGCGCTCCCCTCCCACCGTCACCGAGTCCCTCCAGGCCAATATGTCGTCGGGAGCAGCGGCGCGTCCGGCCCTCCTCAACGCCGTCTCGTCGAAATCTCTCCCCACGGATCGTGTACATGGCACACATCTCCTCGACAGTGGCAAGGCTGTGCTGCTTGATTTCGAAGAGATGTGTGGATGTACCCGTTCCTTGGGGAGAGAAGCTGAAGGTCCTGCACAGGGAGCACCCCGGCGTCCCTTTCCAAGAGGAGCAGGACTAACCATGGTATCCTTTCTCCTACCTGTTTAGAGTTCTCTTGAACAAGCTGCTGTTCCCCTTCTGCTTGCTCAGGACGAGTCCAAGCGCATCTACCCTAGCATCAGCTTCGTCCTTGCGGGTTCCACTTCCCTCACACGGTGTGGCTTTATGGACGGTATCATTGGCGCTGGGCGTGAACTACATGATGCGACACCATCATTTCCGTCGTCCTTGGAACGATTTCCTTCACTTGGCAGTTGGCACCCTTAGTTCAGTACAAATGATCTCCTTGGTTTTGGGGGAACTTGGGTAAGGAAATCCCCCATCATCCATGCTTATCTCGCTTAGTGATCGAGATCGAGATGGAGATTTTGGCTCAGACTCAAGTGCGGTATCAAGCACCTTGTCAAAAAGGACCGCATCCTTTGGAGGTGCTAATGCTTGTCTGAGGCTGTTGAGATCTCTAGCTGCTGCGAGACACAGAGGTAGCTGCAATTTAGAAAACCAGCCTCGCTAAAATTGGGAAAATGAATCCTGGTAAACCAGGTGCTAAATATGTGTGAATAAAATGCTGAGTTCCACCGCTGCAGGGATACCTTTCACTAGTTCTGCAGCAGTCTGAACTCTTGATAGTTCTTCAAGCCGGGCTTCAATTTGTGAAATTTGGAAGTCGTGCGAGCAAGCATAGTTCGAGAAAATTGAAGCTCACCATCCTTTTTTAGAAAGAGCTTCCTTTATGGCCCTGTTCTCATCGTCTATCGCATGTAGCCCTGCAAGCAACGGTGTATTTCCGTGCGAAGCATCATGAGATTTCTGTACCTGAACACATGAATATGAGATAGAATTCAGCTTTCTCATTCTTGAGCGAAGCAGCTTTGTTGCTACCCGATGTTTCAACTTGAGTGGAAATGGGAACCTGCGCTCCGGTTCGTACCCGTGAGTGGCAACCCATCGGAATCACTGGAAATGGGAACCACGCCGTAGCGACCGGATGCAGCGGCTGAGAAGGCGACCCGGCGTCGGCGCGACGCAGGTGATGAGAACGGCGAATCGGGAACGAGGGAGACGCATCAGCAACCGCCGAAGCGACTTCCAATGGCGGCGCGGTCCCATCGACGCGGGCGACACCTGGATGCATCGGAATCTCCGGTGTGCGGGTGCGGCAGCGGCGGGCGTTGGCGCCGGTGGATCGACAAGAGGTAGCTTATTCAGTCCCGTCGGTCCTTTTACACCAGAATAGCCAGGCGACTTATTATCGGAGCGCATGCGCATTCGTTCCTCATGGTTGCAAAGCAAAAGCACGGAAATGGAGGAGGCGCCTTCGTCTGCTTCGCCCGGACGTCGCTACCGCAAGAAAGCACGATGCGCAGCAAAAACCTGGCGATGGAGGCGCCAGATAGCAAGGTAACACGCCTGCTTGCCCGCCCCTGTGCCCCAGTTCCTTGCTGTACGAAGTAGGACCATTGGAGAAACCAACATCAATGAACAGAAGTGGTGGCCTGCAATAATCACGATCCCGGCAGGCCTGAGCCCTCGACGACGACGATGATTCGGAGGGCGTGCCGAGGAAAGCGACCAGGCGTCGAGACAGTCCACATGAAGTCACTGTTTGTCACTGGATCCAGCTTTACCGTGAGCTCCTCCTGGGCCAGCCCACTTTTACAAAGACAGGTCGAGCCCCGTCCGTCCACATGCGCCCTCCACGGCACTGCCGCTCCTTCACTTGACCCTTCAATTATTGCAGTGCCCGAATTAGAAACGAGGAATCCCCCTTTCTCTAACAAATTGTTGCGCGGCCTGGGGAAGGAACCCTTGCTCTTTCGTTGTCGTTGAGGACAGGCGACACGTTTCAAAGCATAGGAGTATTCAAGGATGTGAAAATGTACTTCTACCGAGGATGATGAAATTTATACGTACAAGTACTTAATATTAGGGAACATATATTATCAATTTTCATGTCTACTAGTAAGATATTAGAAATGACAAACACACATTAATAGAGTGTTAGCGGATGGCAAAAATTACACTGATATAGCACTAGGTTCTGGATGAACACGAGACCCACACCACACATGGAGTACTTCATTCTGCTACTACTCCCTAGGTAGGGGCAATTTTTGTTCGCCCGCTGGAAGTGGACGAAGCAAATTTCCAGAACCATGTGTCCATCACGCTGCGCCACTGTGAGGGAGTGATGCAACATGAGACCAAACAAAATGAGCAGTGACGGCGACACCCAGACGTCATGGCCGCTGGTTGGCCAATGAATGAATGGCGCAAAGGAAAAGGCGCCAAACAATATAAAAAAAATCATTTTTTCAGTCAGTTTTAAACTCTCAGTACATGTGGTTTCGGTTTTCACTGTAATTAGTGAGCATGTAAAAATTATCTATTTGTACACATATTTTAGTGATCTGCCTGCACTCGAACTTCTTTATAACACCACTGCACTAATACTATTAGTGCAGCGGACTTCTTAAGCCTCCGCCTACAATAAAGAAATTAGTGCAGCGGTGTCTTTAAGGAGCCGCCTGCACTGTCTGCACTGTAGATGTCTTAGTGCAAGTGGCTCTTTAAGAAAGTTGTCTGTAGTATTTTTCTGACAAATAATTTATTATTTTAAATAGTTATATTATACTGGATTTATAATTATTTTATACAGGAATACAGTTTCAAAACATATATAGAATTTAATATTTCATCAAAGAGAACACAAATAAACAACAATATCTTACAAAATATTTATTTACATGTCACATTACATAACATCTAACCAAATCCTATTACATCTATATAGTCTTAAACCTATCATACAAAGACAAATACGGATACAAAAACAATTCATTGTTTTCCTATGCAAAAAAGATTCCATCCTGGTGAACAACCTTTCGACGGATAAAGTGACATAGATCACTTCGGACGGAGTCAACTCCTGTGCGCTCCTTGTCTCTTCCGAAAGGCCATCCGTGATCGATATTCGGTTTCTGTAAATGAAAAGATGATAGATAATTACTATAACAATGATAACAATTAATTTAAATATACAAAACAAATTGATAATATAAATTACATCCTCACGATTTACTCTATAATGTTCAGTGATTCTAAGATACTCGCAGACATAATAACCACACAGCACAGTGCTGAGAGGTTGCTTATGACACTTCAAACAAAAACAAACTCAATTAAACAAAAATTTGAGACAAGAACTACCACATATTGAAAATGAGATGTTTTTGTTACCCATGAAGCATTGTTTAGAGTTAGCTTTTCTTTTCCTTGAGGATGGGGCCCGTCAAGCTTAATGTAAAATCTATAAGCACTACACAAATGCAAAAAATGATTATGAAATAGAAATATATTGTACTATAATTAAGTATTCATGCAGAAAGTACGCTTACATTTCTAAAATCTTGATGAAATGTTTGTATAGTTCTTTGGGGTAATTGAGTGAGTCAAAGACTATCCCTTTCGCCTCCTTTGGTTGCATCACGATATTAATATAGTGGTCACTATATAAATAAATAAAATATTAGGTAACTTTTTAAGAATATATGTCGAGAGAAGTGACGAAGCTTACTAAAAATTGTATGGGGCCACTACATCCTTCTTGCCATCATTAACAAAGTTGTGCATCGCTCTTCCTATATATGCCACCACTTCCAACATTCTCTCTTTGATTATTTTTTTTGTCTTCTTATCAAATTGCTTCTTTGTCAAGTCCTTGTATTGCCCCGAATTTTTATCGAACTTTAGGTCAAAATTCACCTGGGCAATCCGTGTTGGATCGAGGATCTCCGTCTGCAGTTTCTTCAGCTTATGGTCATCTAAATGTACCATTCTACATATAAAATTACTATTCATTAGTATGACATCTCATACTAATAACTTAATGCCACTTAACATCTGAAAAGTATGACTTATAGACACCACACGGTTAGGAGGTTGATGTCGAGCCTCTCTTTGCGGAAAACAAGGAATAAATCTTTAAAACTGAAAGATTGCGTTCTGTCTCTACTCCAAAATGCATTTTGGGGCACATAAAATTGCACATGAGTGAACCCCACAGCACTCGCCTGCCTGTACCAATCATGCAATTTTCTCATTGAAAAATGTAGCTTACTGAGTTGCACTGAGGTTAAAAATGGCTTGCCATGCATATATTGTTCAGGCACATCCTCCTTACGCCAGATTGGATCATTCCTTCGCAGTTTTATATCATCTCTGGTATAAAATACTCCATCCTCCTCCCAACTTTCGATAAAATAAGTATCATCCTTCGGACACTCTTGAAGGGAGGATGACTTTCTTTGAAATCCTTGGAGATACTTTAATGTGTCTGTCGAAGGAGTTTTTTGTACGAGGCAATTTCTTGGTGGATGTGTGCAGGAGCTGAATAAGTTTGGCTCGGCAATTTCTCTTTGTCCTTGAGAGGTGGCTCGACAATTTCTGTTGGGCCCTTGAGAGGTGGCTCGGCAATTTCTGTTGGTCCCTTTAGAAGTGGCTCGGGCATTTCTGTTGGGGCCTTGTCAGAAGGTTGTACTGTTGAAATTGTAAGACCATCGGAGAAAGGCTGGAGAATTGTACCTTGCCCCTAAGGAGAAGTTGGCGGTGTCAAATCTGATCGGCCCTTGAGAGAAGATGAAGGTACGTCAAATGTATCCTTTGGAGAAAGTTGTTTGTTGGTTGTATCTTCTTCTCTCTTGGTGGGCTGTGGTGGCCTGTTCAGATGTGCTGGCTGCGAAGTAGGTAGCCCATCACACAAAACAATATCACATCTATGCCAAATGATAAATTCATTTAATGCTTCTCCAAGAAATGTGATTCCCTCGGGCTACTGTGATCGAGTTCATAATCAAAATAGTCTTTGTTGATGACTTCGTTAACTTGTACTTTCACGTAGTCAGTCGGGATGGGACTACAGTGGAAGGTATGCCTCGAAATTGCAAAACCAGTGACAATCTCAACAGTCTTATTTTCGGTCCTTCCAATCCGGAGGTGAAGGCGACAAGGCGTGGGGTTCACAATATCATCTACATGATATCTTTGTCCTGACGTGGAGGCTACACTACCTAGATTACAACCCGATGTGGGCCCAATAGCCGGGTTCTCAGTTGGCACAGTTCCGAGTAGTCTCGTAGCTTGCTGTTCTACTAGAAATTTTTGATGCTCTTGAAACAACTCTGCAAAATTTTCTTTTAAAGAGGCCTTGACCTCCGCCTTAATTGTCTCTTCAAGAGTTTTCTTATACCTATCACGTTTTTTTTAGCTCGCTGCATCCTGTGGGAACCCCTCTTTCCAGGTCATTCGTGAAGAGATGGCTCTTACACGTCCACGGTGTTTTGGGTTGCCTAGTGCAGCAGTGAGCTGGTCCTTCTCCCTATTAGGCTTGAACTTTTCAGCCTTTTGTTCTGCATCAATCTCCACGATTTTCTTGCCCACTTCTTCCGCTTGTGGACATTTGTATATTATTTGTCCTTCTTCGGTTGTTTCCGATCGAGCATAAATCCAGTTCCTGGTACGATCGTCACAACCTTCTAGCGGGTCAGGTCTCCCTGCCTTGGCGGCTTCCTCCCTTCTCTTTTTCTATACAATCATTTTGCCCGCATATCCATCGGATCCTAGATGATGGGGGTAAATATTTTTCTTCGCCAGTTTAACTTTAGCTGCACTCTGTGCTATTGCCTCAGGCGTGGTCTTTTGCTGAACAAATTTAGTCCACTGGGCTTTCATTATCCTAGAAAATTTAGTTGGAAACAAAATTTTCTTCACAAACTTCACATTTAACTCAGCTTTCCATCCGCGGAACATCTTTGCCATAGAGGTCAATGTACTCTTCTTTGCAAGATCTTCTGTGCCTTCAGAAAACTTAATCTTTGATGTCAACTTGATCGACAGAATGTTTTTAGTCTTGTCATCGAGCACCCTCCAGTTTGTAATTGTAATCAGGACGTTGTCCCTAACTACGAATTCGCAGGCCTGACGATACTTTCAGCATGCATCCTGCATCCTGATGACCAAGGGTAGCTCCGGTTGCACTCACTCGTGTTATGTAATAGATACCCTCTAGCATCTTATTTTTGCTTCGCTCCCCTCTTTTACGCTTAAGTCCACTCCCTGAGGCACCAGTTGATAGTGGGGTAGAGGGAGCTTCCTAGTGTTGTTCATTAGTGTGGATCGATGTTTGATGAGTAGGAACCTATGATGAAAATTTGACAAGGTTAATAGTTAGAGGTAAGATATGTAAAAAGAATTGTCAACTACTCGGGTCAGAGACAACGTACTTCTTCATTTGGATTATAATCCGGGTCAGGGCTCTGTGACCGTCTTCGAGTCCTACTCGAGACTGGAGAAGGATCACTCGGACTACTATAAGAGCTCTCCTTGCTGCTTCCATTGTCTTTGTTGCCGTTAGAGTTGCTCGACTCCCATTCAAGCATTGGATCATCAACATTCGTTGTCCTATCAGCTTGCGAGTTCGTCTCTTTTTCCATTGCACTGCTCAAAGACAATGGATTTGACTTCATGAACTACGTCATTTCATTGATATAAGATAAATACATCTTAACATGTCATAGGATGTGAACATCGAGTGTTAAGTGTGTGATACACTTAAAAATGGTCAAGTGTGGAAGACACCGAGTGCTAAGTGTATGAGACACTTAAAAATGGTCTAAGTGTGGGAGACACTTGAAAATGGTACAAACCTACGCTCCAAAAACACCACATAAACACAGAAACAGGTTCACACCAATGTAGAAACGTGAAGTAAAGTTATGAACAAGATCAAAATCATTGGTAATTTAGGAATGATGCCTATGTAAAATGTTTGGAGAATAATTCCAACAAGCTAAAACAGATTTTATTTGTATTGGAAATTTCGAAGCCCGAGCTAGTTATACTTGCTTCACATGGTTCATTTGCATACATTATCCGGAGGAGGAAGCCCGTGCTAGTTATACATTATTCCGAAGCCCGTGCTAGTTAGACTAAATTATCATATAAGTATAATTAACTATAATTAGGTTCTACCCTTCCTTGGTTTGGTTTCATAACTGATCCCTGGAGTAAAACTTATACGTAATATATTGCTGAATAAAGGTAATGGAGAAAAATAATATGCCTCCGCGAATATCTAATAGACATACTTGTCCAATCCTCTTTCACCCCCTGCCCTGACCCACTCTCACCCCTCCTCTTTCACTGTCACTGATGCATTACCAATGGAACTTGCTGCTACTGGAGGGGCGACACTGAAACAGCAGCAAGCACAAGGGCAAGGGCAAACAATTGTTGACACTGAAACAGCAGCAAGCACAAGGGCAAACACATGGCTAAATGATCTAAAACGAAACATAGTGTTTGATCATTTGCTACTCCTGGATGTGCTCAACAATTTGGCCATAGTGACATAGTGCAAAGATTCACTCAAATAACCTAGCCATAGTGACATAGTGCCATTCCATGCTATACCACCCTCTACTGTAGCTACCATAGTGACATTCCACCCTATACTGTAGCTATCACAAGATGGCCGGAGGAGATGAACCTGGTGGCCAACGGCGGGTTCTGGGAGAGGTGTGGCACGCCGGCCGCAGCAGTGGCACCGAAGGATCCGGAGGAGGTTGCGCTTGGAGGGCGACGCTTGGACGGCGACGATGGGCGTGTGGCACGACGTCGGGTGACGGCGGGGTGGGGACGCAGGCACGAAGACGAGCGACGGTGGCAACGGCAAGGGTCGAGCGACGGCGGGCGATGGCCGATGACCACGACGGCTGAGGGTCGGCNNNNCGACGGCAAGGTCGAGCGGCGGCGCGCGGGGGAATTTTGGCAGCCTCACGACGTCGCTGTGTGTATGGCCTGACTTAGGGTTTCGAAGTGGAGCCTCGCCCTTTTTATAGCAAAGGTTAGTGCAGGCAGTTCTCATGAGAAACCGCGAGCACTAAACATTTCTGCCCACGGCTCTCAACGACAACCGTGGACATTACCAACAGCCTGCACTAATAGATTAGTGCACGCGGTGGACATTACCAACCGCCTGCACTAACATATTAGTTCACGTGGTGGACATTACCAACCGTCTGCACTAATATATTAGTGCACGCGGTTCTTCTTAAGAACTGTCTGCACTATTAATTTTTCAATTAAGCAAATATTTTTTTCACTTTGAAATTATTTTTTTTGAAACTTAAGCAGCATTTCTAAGTGTTTCATGAAAATTTCATTCTATACAATTGCATTATATGTTTTAATCTGTTCAACCCTAATGTATTCATGTACATTATTAACCACTCTACAAGTTATGGGATGTGGATCTAAAGTAAGTGATATTGAAGCAAATTCATTAAAAGTCTACAAAAATGGTGTGAAAAAATTTTGTATACATATATACACACAATAGTTCATATATAAATAAAAAACTTAGGTTAAAAAAATAATATAAGATATTTAAAAATAAACTTTGCCATGAAAATTTTACAGGTGCTAGCGAGCCACTTAAGGAACCGCTTGAGATAATTTAGTGTAGGCGGCTTTCATTACAAACCGCCTGCACTAATATGTTAGTGTACGCGGTTCTTGTGAAGAGCCGACTCCACTTTTATTTTTCAATTAAGCAAATACTTGTTTTCACTTTGAAATTATTATTTTTTAAAACTTAAGCAGCATTGCTAAGTGTTTCATGAAACTTCCATGCTATAAAATTGCATGATATGTTTTAATCTATTCAACCTTAATGTGTTCATGTGCATTAGTAACCACTATACAAATTATGGGATGTGGAGATTCACGGCGCCTTCATGTGCTTCAAGGACAACTTTAAGAGGAGGCGGCTCATGAAGATTCACGGCGCATGCTCAGCGATGACTCAGCTCGCTGATGCTAATCAATGAATATTAGGCACTTTTAAGTTTATTGATCGTAGGATTTATAGTGTAGTTGTAGTGTTAGATATAGGCATGACCATAAGGCCAGGATTGTCGATTAACACTCAGCGCAGCAGAACCAAAAACATGGCAGGATTGTTCAAAAGACAATATTTCATCCACAAGCAAGTTTATAATATTATATAATTAACTTACATAAAGGTTCGATATCTACTTATAAATAAAGAGTACATTATGTTATACATTTTTTCCTTTGCCATCTCTTCGGATGTAGGGCATCACATTTTTATCAATATTTCGTTCCACGAGCTTGATGTTTTCTGGATTTGTAAAAAGCGTCATCTCATTATATTTATTGTAGTTCTCAACATCGTCACCTATATTCTCCACTCCAATAACTCTTTGCTTTCCTGAAATAACAATGTGTTTTTAATCATTTGCAGGGTCAACTACATAGAACACCTGTGCAACATGATCAGCAAGCACCCACGGGTCATCCTTGTGACCAACATTATTTAGATTCACAAGCATGAACCCGTAGTTGTCAACGTTCACTCCGTTCGGATGTTTGACCCATTTGCACCTAAAAACAGAAATCTGCAGCCTGTCGCCATAATCAAGTTCCTATATTTCTTCTATAAATCTATAGTATGTGTTTTTATTCCTTTGTGGGTTGAAAGCTTCAATCCAAATACCACTATTTTGAGAAACACTCCTCTTATCTTTCTCTTTAGTGTAAAAAATGTATCTATTAATATCATATACCTGCCATGAGGTAACTAAAGTTGACGGCCCTGAAGCCAACATCTTCATTGTTTTCTCCTCTATTGTATCCCCATATGGAATATTTTTATCCATTAACCATGTGGCAAAACGACGCTTGTGCTTTTTCATTATCCAAATATCTGATTGTTCTCGATATTTTCTTTGAAGATCATCGAGATGTTCCTCGATATATGGCTCAACTATTACGGTTTGTTGCAATATACTGAAATGTGCATCTCGAACTGATTTGTAACCCTCATCAACGAAAGTTCTCATACTCATTCTTCCTTTTTCAGACAACTTACTCTCATGCAGCGGTATAGGTAAACCTACTTTTTTCCATTTTTTATGTAATATACGCAATATTCAACCACTTCTTCTGTTGTGTAGCCCTTCATAATTGAACCCTCTGGATGAGCAAGATTACGCACATAGCCTTTTAAAATTAATAAATACCTCTCATATGGAAACATATGATGCAGGTATAACGGTCCTAAAACCTTTATCTGATCCACTAGATGAATCATAAGGTGTACTTGCATATAAAAAAAGATGGAGGAAAGCACATCTCAAGCTGACACATAGTCTCAACAATGTACGTTTTTAGATAGTCCAGATCTTCAAGATTAAGCTTCTTTTGTGAAATTGCATTGAAAAAGTAGCATAGTCTTGTGATGACAACTTTAATATACACTAGTTTGATTGACCTTATTGCAATTGCAAGGAACACTGTCATTATGATATGACAGTCATAAGAGTTGTAACCAAATAGAGACAAATCAGTCATCGAGACAAGTTTTTTGATGTTAAATGAGAAACCCGTCGGCACTTTAATACCATACAAGCACCTGCAAAATGCCGTCTTCGATGTCAGAGTGTAGCTAGCCGAGGAAAGATAATGTTTTCCATTAGGTCTATCTTTAGGGTGAAGCTCAGACCTTAAATTCAGTTGTTGTAAGTCTCTACGAGATTTTAGACCATCTTTGTCTTCTTGAGAATGTCCAGTAAAGTTTCAATGATACTGTCAAACACAATTTTTATAACATGCATCAAATCAATACTGTGACAAACATCCAAGTCCTTCCAATAAAGTAGATACTTTAAAAAATTGATTGCTTCTTAAACGGTGTGCCGTCTGTTGATGTGGTTTTCTTTCTCTTTTTTCCCTATCGTTCCCTTGCTAAATATAATAGTTATGTTTTTTACCATTTGAAAGACAAGTTTCTCATTGTATGGTGTTGAAGCATTATCTTTTTCAATGGTGTTGTCAAAATATTTTTTCATCTTGCGGTATTTGTGATGGTTCGTTAAGAACCTTCGATGCCTTATGAATACTAACTTTCTAGATAATAGAAGGTATACAAATACATTTTCATCCACATGTACTTATACATCTTTACTTCTTTTTTGTTTGTTCAGATATGATAAAGAGGCCTGAGTAATCATAGATGGTAAAAAATATAATAACTCGTAAAGTTAAATACTTTCATTGAAATTCATCCCAGATTCGAACACCTTCATTCCGTAACTTTTCCATATCCTCCATCAAAGATTTAAGTTTGTTATTGACACAAATTTTATATTTCGAATCTCCTCAACAAACTGTGAATAAAGAATATCAAAATTCTTCCACTGAGATGCATCAGCTATTGCATCAACTAGGTGTCAAATCTCTCGGATTCATCTGCGCTTCTCAACATATCAACATAAACACATAAGTTCAGCATCTTTAAAATTTGAAAACAGACACTTCAAGCTTGCACTTTGATGGAGAGATGTTGGAATAAATACTTTTGTAGTAGTGAAAAGATAGGAGTACACTCGTTGGCGGTTGCACGCGGAGTACCATTCAGTCGCCATCTTCTAGGGACCTCCGCGTTCACACGCCCATCCGACCTCGAATCCGCCCCTCACCCAATCAAAAAAAGAGAAGAAAAAGGGCAAGAAAAACAAAAGAGAAAGGCAAAGAATCGTGCAAGGCTGAGGTTGAGGAATCATTCATGTCCTCCTTCGTTCTGTCATTCAACAAATCGCCCCTCCTGTCCTCCAGTCCTGCGTGCTCTTCGCCATGGAACGGAACGGAAGACCAGGCCGGTGGTCAGGTGGGTCTGGTCAGGGAGTGGAACCCGGTCCAGCTCGGGGCTTGTTGCGTCGTAACGTAGGGTGGGAATCGTGATGATGCTGCAGCTGCCGTAGCGGTGGCGGCGGCGCCGGTGCTCGGCGACGGCGGGTAGGGCGGCCAGGTGGTCGTGTTGCCCCAGCCGCGCGGTAGCCTCTGCGGCTGCTGCAGCGGGGGAGGGCAGTGACCGCCTCCGCCGCCCGCACCACCGATCATCAGGGACAGGCCGTCCGATGTCCCCGGATCGCCACCGCTCAGGAACTGCACCGGACAAAACAAAGTGTGCTGTTAGTTTCACGGTCGCGTCTACCGAGGGACATGGGACGACGAAAACGAGAGACTCCAAGTGGTAGGAGTACTCACTTGGTGATGATGCCTGGGGTTAAACGACAGGTGCTGGGAGGCTTGCAAGGCAGGAGGCATCTGGGCTTGCTTCGAGCTCTGTTCGAACTGCTGCCCAATCAAACAGTGAGAAAAAAATATTTATCATTTTATTATATGTTCTCCCGGTTGCTGCGTGCTGCCAAATGGAGTAACGGCCAAATTAACTGACCTTGGCTTTGGTGCTCCTCGCCGCGGCCGTCTGCCAGTCCAGGTCGAACGCCATGAGCACGCGATGGTCCGAGCTCTCCTCGTCGCCGTCGCCGCCGCCGTCGAGACTGCCCCTCTTGCTCCCCGCCGAGCTCCCCAGCGACAGGTTCAGGTTGTGCTCGTCGCCGCCGGTCGCCGCTGCATCACACGCACCAGCGAAAACTGAGGTTCTGCGTCCATACATCCATGATGATTGGTGAACAGAACATGGCGGAATCTATTAAGATCGGAGGCACGACAAACCCGAGGACTGCTCCAGCTCCTCGGCGTACATGATGGGATCGAAGTTTGTCACCGCGTCCTTGCCGTTGCACTTGATGGCAGCGCGGTCGTAGGCCCTGCACGCACGCGCCGACAATCCCACAGACACGAGCAAGCGAGGCGTCAATCACTTCACCGCACAAGCAGTAGCTCAAAAAGCTCGCCAACAGCGGGCGAACACAGTGCGGCGCAATAATTTTACCTGGCGGCTTCCTCCTCAGTGTCGAACAGGCCCAAGTAGACGTACCTGCAGTGAGTGATACAGAGCGGAAAGGACAGCCATGAGAAGGACGAGCGACCAGGAAGCAACAGCTGATGACCTTGCTTGATACAGGGATTAATTTGGAGGTGTGGGGGGAGCCACTCAGCCAAGCCAAGAGGAAGGGATGAAGGGAGGAAGAGCGATGCATTACTTCTTGCCGAGGAACTGGCCCATGCGCGCCTCCCACCGCCCGCACTTGTGGAGCGTCACGCCTCTGTACTTGGAGCTGCCGCGGGGGAACCCCGTGCTCTGCCGGCGGAGTACGTGGACGAACTCCTCCTTGCTCAGGTTGCCCATCTGCTTCATGTCGTCTTGGTAATCCTCCAAGCTGAAATTGATGTCGGCCTCCACGCCGCGGAACTTGATCGCCGCCCGATCGTACGCCCTGGGGAGGTTGACCAAGCAAAGATGATAATTTGATGGATTGCTGCTATTGGCGGAGAACTTACTGGGCAGGTCAGAGGAGATACAGATCGAAGTCAGAGAAGCGTACCGAGCGGCCGCATGAGCGGTGTCAAATCCGCCTGCACAAGCCATATCCATTGTGAGAAGAGAAATCGCCGCAATTGCGAAGGGCGCAGATGGCCCAAGTTTGAGCATGGAGAAGATGGAACATGAATGAAACTTACCCAGGTAGACCTGCTTGCCACAATCCCTGCATTGCACAAAGAAGCACGGAGAGAGGGAAGAGATAGGACAGAGAGCAGTAACAGCCGGTAAGAATAACTTCGATAAGATGTTGCTATGAAACGGAAAAGGAACAGAGCCAAGAAATGCCCAAAACAAGAGGAATACAATAGCGAGCCCCGGCTCCTCCTCCCTGTGAATGATGCTTTCGAGAATGGAAATAACGGCGGCAACGGAACTTACCATATGTGCGACTCCCACCGCCCCGTCCGCCGGTAGAACGTCACGCCACGGTACTGCGAGCTCCGGGACCGCGGCCCGCGCCGGCTCTTCTTGGACGCCGCAGCAGCAGCAACAGCCGGGGCTACGTTGCCGGCGGTGGGCGGAGCCGGGGCCGCGGCCAGGCGAAGCCAGCCCGTGCGCGCCGCGCTGGTCGAGCCGGCGGCAGCAGCAGCAGGAGGCGGGGTCGGGAAAAACTGGCGCGTGACGACGGCGTCGGCGTCGTCCGCATCCTCGAGTATGTCGATGACCGCGGCCGCCGACGAGGAGGACGCGCCGGAGTCGTCGGCCGACGGGGACAGCGTGGTGGTGGCCTCGGCCGCCGGCGAATCATTGAGATCCCACATCGTGTCCCTGTTCAGTCGTCAGAATCCAGGCAAGGCGAGGCTAGGTCCCCTTCTAGCCTCGCACTCCACTGATGGATGATACAGATGGACGACGAGCCCAGCCGAGTCAGGGGAGGGCAGGAGATGCGAGAGGGAAGAAGGCACTTCAACGCTACGAGAGGAAAGCAGACGAGGCAGAGCGCGCGGGTGGGAGGAGGATTGTGGCGTGCGCAAAAAGGTTGCCGCTGCAAGTTGCCACTAGGTTGAGCATGGAACATATAGTGCGGTGCGGTGCCCTGCTCCGCTCGCCCGGTGACTAGTCGGCGAACAGGAAAGCCGAACTGTAGTAGTACGCCGTTTCAGCCACCACTTTATCTCCTCCTCGGCTGAGCTATCCGCTCTCGCAGCGCCCTTCTCCTTTTTGGGGCGGCCCAGGGTTGGGCATGGCCGCATGGTACTGGTGTACTCGTACGATGGTAACGATGGTAACAAGAGCTCGTCAAAAGTCGCGAGCACTTACCTCGGACTTTTACCGCCGCATGTTTCCTTTGGGGTCCGGCCTCGTTCTTTTCCTTTCACCCAGCGCGTTCCCGTCGTCGTTCGTTTACACGAACAGCGTCGCGTTTACGAGCTCATTTCCTGTTTCCAGTTTAGTTATCCATCGGTGACGGTGGGTGGGTCACGCACCATCAGGGGGTCAATGCGCTGTGTCGGGCATTTATGCCGCGACATGAGAGGCCATCGACCTATCCCGTCTCTGATCTGTGGTGGTTCCCCTGGAAATCTCCGAGAGAGCGAAGCATGCGTTGCATACCTGTCGTACGTACCGGCTAGGGACATTATGCGGTTGCTGATGGCTGGCCGATCGAGCTGGCTAACCACAATTTAAGTTTGTTATCGCGTGGCCGGACGCACGCACGGAATGTGGCGGATGACTGAAATGGCATATGCACCTTGCTGATAGTTTATGTAGCCATGAAATTGAAGGGCCGGCTGGGAAGGCGACGGCAACTGCGCTTGATAGTTGCTTGTGACATCGTTTTTCTGCGGGTGCGCCTGCACCCTTAGTTGCTTGATAGTTGCAGATATTAAATAGTAACTCGAAAGAGGCTCGATGATCTAGGACCACAACAACAAAATCCTCTTTCATCCACATAATACCTGTAAATAGTACTCCTTTTGTCTTTTAATTGATATCGCTGTTCACTTTTAAATTTAATTTAACCATTTGTTTTATTAAAAAAATTAATAATATATTTTGATATAATTTGATTTATTATTAAAATTATTTGAATCACAACTTAAAAATTTACATTGAACTGAGGGAGTACGTGCCATGCTAATCAAAACCAGAGGGGTAGTAAATAGTGCGTGCCATGCTGATCAACAAGCAGAGAAGGGCAATCTCAGCTCACAAACTGATGGATTAAAGTAAATACTCTCTCTGTACTTACAATTTAGATCGTTTTAAACAACAACACAGTTTTCAAAGCATAAATTTAACATTGATTTTTTAAAAAAAATATTTATCAAAAAATAACATATATATACATTTATGAAAGTATTTTTTAAAAAAAATTATTCATATGATTTTTATATTTTTAAATATAATAAATTAAAAATTATTTGTAATTTATATTTCTAATGTTTGACTAAAGCAAAACTTAAAACAACTTGAATTATAAGTACGAACAAAGTAGTTGTCATCCTAATCAAAACCAGAGGGGTAGTCCGTGCCATGCTCCTCGATTGCACAAGCTAGTTTCACCTTTAGTACCTTTTTTTACTGTCTTTAGTCCAGTATTAGGAACAATTTACGATGCTTTTTGTCTGGGAGAAAAATAAGACAAGTGGGATAAGAAGAAAAAAAAACAGGGAACTATTCCGACTCGCAACGGAGGCACGGAGCCATGCACATGCACATGTTGACTCTCCAATAAGGGTCTCGCATCTCAAGAGCACTGGCGTCCTCAGTGGTGGTATATTTTTTAGCTCAAATTGATTAAATACACATGTTAATTAAAATTTTAATTTCAACAGATATCTAAATAGTAAATACACATATGTAGTTCTAAAATATTGCTATATATAGGTATCAAATTTATTGAGAATGAGAATAAATAAATTTTAGATATTAATATAGATATACATTGAATTGTTATATTTTATTTAAGTATCTAATTTAATGTTTAGTTACTCGGTTGTAATTTTTGACATCAAATACAGTCAGTTTTACTGAAATCTTCAAGCGAAATACTTTAGAACATTTAATTTTCAATAGAGAAATATTTGATAGAAGAATAAAAATTTTGGTCTGTAGTGATAGAATATTTGATTTTTTTAAATATTTATGTCTTTTTTTAGTCTGAACTTACAATGTATTTATAATTTAGACCTTATTTAAATCGCATGTTTCATAGATCTAAGTAAAATTTGATAGTTTGGTGATCGATCGTCATCTTCGGTTATTTCGAATGAGAAAGACAAGTACTTTATAGTTTGCTCAAATTTTCTTCTCCTTTAGCTTGCGGTGACTGACTTCGCTACCATATCTGCTGTCGTCTTCGTCTGTACAGGTGAAAAAAATATTCCGCCGTACCTTTTATAAAATGTACGCCACTGCTCAAGAGTACCACCACTATAGCGTATTACGATTGGGTCAGGGCTGTACTACGGGCTTGGCGTGCTACGGGCTTGGCGTGCGTGAGCGACGCCGTGCACCGCGTACTAAGAGAGATTTTTTTTAAGGAATCTAGGGTGTAAAACAATCCTACTTAGGTTACTTTTAAAATCTCTTTAGTTAAAAAGATAAAGTAAGTTTCAGAATTATTTATCACTTTTAAAAAACTAGTTTATTTTGTTAAACTAAAAAAATTCGGAGGTTAACTTTATGTGCAACTATTTACACCCCTAATACGAATACTGTACAATCCAAGTTGATCCGAAAATTTGTGCTGCAATGGGTAGTAGAGCGGAGGACTAAAGATCCATGCGCAAGGACTGGGCAACAGTGCCCATGACCTTTATGTTGTTGACCGAGAAGCCAGCCTCTGGCCACCGGAGGAGCGAAAAATCTCCATGTCCTGTCGCCGTTTCAGTACAGGCTAGCCGTGATTCTAGACAGACGCACTTCTCACTTCTAGACCAGGTTCAGTTGATTCAGTTACTATCGCTTTAATGAGGAAATGGACTGCTAACTGCTTGTGTTAGGGCAGTCAAACTTCAACTGATCACTGATTAGAGCATCTTCAGTACTACTCCAAAGATGTACTACTAGGTGCTTACACACGAGCCATATCGTGAAGCACTTCATACGAAACTTCTCTGTTCAGTGGAGCTTAAAAGGGAAGCCTTAAATCGGACGGACGCTCGTTTCCTTTGCTTATTGATGATAGTTTCATGTGCAAACGCCGCACCCCCGGTCAGTTATCAAAGACACGCTCCGTTGGAAACCGGGAGGCGCAACAGCGACGTCTCCGAGGATCCAACTAGACGGAGCCCTGGGTTCGAACTGCGATTGAGCAGGACGCGGCTTTGTTTGGCGCATGACTGTAGCCGTAGATGTATCTAAACACCGCACTTTCTCGTCAGAGTTGATGGCAGATTAACCAGGAGCTCCACTACACATACACCTGGTAATCTGCCCGATTTCAGTACGACTCACGCCCAACACAGCATACTCCAGAACCCACAAGCACAGGACATGAGAATTCATGAATCGGACAACAGTCGCCACAAATCCAGTCACGTCAACCTAGCGCTGTTCATTAATCAGCTTATACGATTGCTACGTACCAGATCGCTGCGCATATGGGTGGTATCTAACTATCTATGGTTTGGTTCGGTCCGGCTAAGCAAGTTCAGCTCTTACATTGATTACCTGCACAAATTAGAGAGCCGGTACTCTCCCTTCCAAAACAGGGGTCCTGTAGATCTAGTCCAGCTGGTTGTTCCTTGGCAAGGATCGGTCCACGCGTTTAATTGGGCGATGTCTGTATCGATCTGCATGCAGATCGATCACTCTGTGTTCTGACCATTCTTAGCTACGAACGAACATGAAATTGATCATCACCAGCAGGCCCTCCTTGTCCTAGTTAGGGCGTAGTACTCCCAAGAAGCAAGACTCGTGACGTGATGCGCCCGACGTGTGCAGTGACAGCAAAGCAAGCAGCTTGGAACGAATCAGGGTTAGGCACACAGCCTTTGGTGCTTTCTGCTGGTTCATCATCTGGCGCCGAGAAAGGCAACAGCGCCACAGAAGCGGGCAACTGGATCTTTCTTTTATCAATGCGTCGCCGGATTCGCGCGCGCTACTATTACGGGAAACACAAGCTAGTGAGGCGATTAAACAAAGCGATGGTCCACTGATCGTTTCGGGCAAGTTGCTTCGGGCGCTGTTGGTGGAGTAGTTAATTCCCAGGGGGCCTCGTGGCTGCCTGCCTGTCCACACGAGGTGTTCGACCACTTCATACGTTGGAGGAACAAAATACCATATCCTCGCCTCGATCACCGCTTTTCCCCTGTCAATCCGTTGTTAAATAAGCCTGCCAGGACAGGCAACTGGTTAGTATTTCTTATGATGAGTTCGTCCCATGCATGCATGATGGCGTAACAAAAGCAAAGACACTAGACAGGAGGAGGAGGAAGACTGGAATCGATTATTGATGATGGTCTGCGATACGTTATTTTACACCCTTGTTCAGATATGCCCCGCTGCAATATTTTTGTTGTTTGCCCCCTTTCCAAAGTTAGCAGGTGAGTGTAGCCCACGTCTAGAACCCCAAAGAACAAAAGCAAGAGATTATAATTGGCAGTGCCAAAGCTTCAAAAGATTAGCCTGGCCGGTCAAGTCGCAAGAATGACAAATGTAGCTCTACTATACCTTTTCGTGTCATTTACGTCGTGGGCAGCATCTGTATACGAGTCTATCATTGTCTACGGCTGGCTACCTAAGAGATCAGAGAAACGATTCGCACAGATAATGATCGCACCGTGAGTTAACAAATAACTAGCGGCGTCCGTCCTTCTGAAACCTCTCTTCTTGAGCCCAATTATAAGAGCTCCCGCTTCGCTGCCGCCGCTAGGCGCCGGCCGGTCAGTTTAGGCGTTAGCCCTTTCCTTTTGGGGGCAGTGGGCGTCGCAGTCGCGCGGCTTTCCTCGGCGCGGAAACGGCAAGGTGGCCACCGCATTAGCGATCGGCCCAACCAGCTAGCGCTTCCAACCGAGACCTAACTTGGTGCCACTACAGCAACGACACGATGACAGCCGGCGACGGGTGAGACCATGTGGAGAAAATCCCAATCCTTCCTCTTTGATCGATATAGGGCTTTGGAGATACCAGGAAATAAGCGGGCTTTGAGTTGGAAGGCCCTGGGTACTTCTTTCTCCGTTTTTATTTAGTTATCGTTTTATATGTAGCATAAAAATTAAAGACAATGTAAAAGGTTTGATGTGTCGAAAAAAATATATTAAAAAGCGAAAATAACAACTAAAACGAAAAAACTTGTGAACTAAAACGAAGTAATTAGGAATAGCACTGCGACGCATCTTGTCTGTCAGATGTAGTGGCGGTGGTTGAGACTTCCAAGCTTGAAAGACATCCCTTCTATATCGAGCACAACACATGCTCTTAATGGCCATGTGCGCAGCTTCATCCTCAGTTGCTACCCAGTATTGCTATTACCAGTACTAGTACTAGCAACGCAAACGCACCACCACATGTGACGAGCACAGTGCGTCGTACCACCTGCAGCAAAAAAGTTGGCGTCCATGATCCATCCCATGCGTGACACTATCGGAATTTTGATTTTTGACTGAGGATGTGGTCTCCTGCTGCTGCGTGGCCACTCGCCAGGAACGAGTAAAACAAGAGCTGCTCACTGCTGCTGCTGCTGCTGCCTGCGTCCGAGTGTCGAGTCACCAGTCACCAGCTTTCTTCCGTTGCCTCTTTTATCTTTGGCACTGATCGCTTCGCTCCTCTCTTTTGTGCTCCTTTGAGGCTTAGCTTTATACAGTAGCAGGACTCGCTTGGCCTTTTCTTACCCCGCGGAGCTGGGCACGGCGCAGTCTGTTGAATGCATGCTCAGGGCTCATCAGTCTGCTCCGGCCATTGATCGACGCAAGTGTAGCGCCTTTTGGCCGGGAGTCCTCTCGCTCTCTCTGCAACTTCAACTCGCCTGCGGCAGTCGTCTGCGCTGTGGTCCGCTTGATCTCATCTCCTCCACATTGACGAGACACGAGAGTACAGCAAACTTCAGTTATGGTGCCATCGTGAACAGATGATCTCTATCTAGTACTTCATGGGAAACGGCCGGATCGAGCTAGCGAGAGCAAGTTTCAGTCCATCGATCTTTCGCTGATTGTTAATTGCGGTGCCACCTGCGCAGTACGCCAGGAAAGAAAGAATAATGTGGACTTGCATTTGCATGAGCAGTCAGAGACTCTGGAATAGTTTGGTCCACCGCAACTTGCTTGTTGTGATGGTCTCCAACCACGGAAGAACGCTGACCAGCCGAGAGAGCTGCTCTTAGCTCTGAACTTTGACCCGCTACGACACACTGTTCCAATATCTCTGCAGTCTGGATGCTTCATTCATTCATAGGAGCACTTCATTGTTGTTGAACAATATCAATGGCTGGCAGGCTGGGTCTAAACCGAAACAAGAGCTGGGCCGCAGAGTTCCTCCACAATGGGCAACATAAGCCCGAGATTACAAGAATCTTGCATGCAGCGCGCTCTAACGGCATCCTCAAAAATAATATGCGGCAGCGCCAAATTTCCATGACACCATATGGCCCTGCGTCCTGCCAGGAACTTAAAAAGTTGTTAATGTAGCCATAGTAACTGAATTAACCGATACAGTGTGCCATGCAATTATGTCGGTAAAAAGTGGGAGAGCAATCAGAAGATGCTCCTCGCGGGACACCTCGCAAATTGCAGGAGGGATTGCGGTGCGTGTAAGGAAGAAAAAGAAGACGACTACGACGGATCTATCAGACACCGCCGGCACGTAACGTAGGGGCCAGGACCCGGCTGGAAACTGGATAGCAGTCCGCGCTTGGCGACGGTGCTGACGCAGCAGTTCCATCGTCCGACGCTAGATAGTCGCGAACGAATCACGAGCGGTCAATCCCATTTGCAAACAAGCACACGCTACCAGGAATAGTTAATGCAGATGAACTGTCGCGGCGGCGGCGGCTTAACTCTGCTTTTTGGGAGGAGGCCACGGCGTCCTAGTGAGTGGGTTTCCTCCTTTTCAAGCAAATGAACAATGATTAGCTTAGCCCATAAAAGAGGAACCAGGCAGGTGGTGGTCGACCGTCCGTCCGTCACACCACGGAGGACCTGCCCCGCCCAGCAAAAAGGAACGCCACGCATATTCGTTGTTCCTTCCAGCAGCGCCGCTTCCTCCGACGCGGGCGCCGTGCGCTTTCCCGAGTTGCGCGCCCCGCGTTCCTACGCCTATGACGAAGCCCGTCGTCGCAAGGGGCGAAAAAAGGTCCAAATCGCCGGGGGATTCTTCGAGATCGCGGCAGGCGTGGTCCCGTTCCTTGTCGGCGCTACCGCTAAACGCCTGTCCGGTTGGGTTAGGCTAGGTTAGGTGGGCTGGCGGCCGCCGGCGCGCGCGCGCTTGCAGTGCGCACGCCAGCCACTAGCCAGCAGGATCGGAAGCACTGGAGCCGGATAGCGAGGCGTGGCCACGGCACAACAGGATCAAAATGCGCTCGTCGGTGGCGCGTCGGCAGTGGAATTCCAGGGCGAGTGCTAGACTTGGGTCCCGTGGTTTAGTGATGAGCAAATGATTCCGTGTTCATTTTAAAAAGGGGCAAGTGCTTGTCATCAATCAAGCAGGGCGAGCAATTGACGGAGCGCCTCGTTGTATTCCTCATTGCCCCTCCACGGCACCACCACCCCCGCGGCTGGCTGGCTTTGTTTATTCAAACAATCAAGCGTCGGATCACCGCAGATAAGGATGATAGCAACAGCCTCCCTCCTCTCCCCTGATTCTTGTTGGCTGAGCAGTGCCGCGCTCACTGCCAGTCACCACCCAACTCAGCAACTCTTGAGATAACAACCCGTGCCTAGTGCATACTACAGTACTAGATGATTAATATAAGATACGCTTGATTGCCATGTCATTGCTTGTATTCCACGGAGAGCACTGAGCGCCAACACATCGCTCTCTTTTGCTCTTTTTTTGTTCTCTTTTATTTGTGCCGGTGCCGCCGGCCCGCGCTTGATGAGCATCATCGTCATCAGCTGTCTGTCGTTGCATTGTTATCCTAGCAGGAGTAGTTAGTATAGTATTACCTGTCCGGGACCAGTTGAACTGAATTGGATCAGGCGAGGGGAGAACAGGAGATGATGGTGCAGGCAGCCGAGGCAAGGGTGGGGGCGTGACGCCAGCTTGGGGTTGCGTCAGCCGAAACCGCGGGCCACCGACACCATTGATGAACTGGAACTCTGGAACTGGACCGAAAGTCGTTGCGGCCATTTGCTTCCTAACGGAACTCGCTGGCTCGCTCAAATCGGTTGGGGTCGCGCCACCTACCTCCACCACCCGTGGTGGTCTGGGCTGGTGGTGGACGGAGACATATGAGGGCGACTGGTTCCTCGCCGTTCAGACGCACGACGTCCTCTCTAGCCGCCGCACCGCCGACCACGCCAGCGCATCTCCCCCGCCGACCGAACGAGCAGTTAACGCAACCACGTCGTTAGCGTTAATGATTTCCCGGTGGCGGTGGTGGTGGCAGCACAGGTGGGTGGACGTTGGCCGAATCGGTGTGCACGGCGCTCCGTCCCGTGGTTTGTTGTTGGCCGCTCCCCTCTCCGCTTGTCCGTCCCTGCCTGTCCTCTCTTTACCCGTACTCGCCGGGTATCAGCGATCAGGTCGCCTGTTCGCTCGAAATCGCCACTGGAAAGTACTGTACCATGCTGGGTGTAGTACTAGTACTATTTGATCATTATCGCGTTCATTGGTTTCCGCGTAAGGCCACAGCAACGCTTTTGTCCCGCTGCGTCGGCGGTGTTTTCATTCGAGGGAGACATCCATCGATAGTCGACACGGCCAAGCTTGCAACAGCGGCCGCATAAAGATAGTCACGGAGAACAGTTAGATTACTGCTAACACGGCACGGAAGTGTGATTCGTTCAGGTTTTAGGTTAGGTCAGATAGATTCTTCAGGGAAGCAAGCGCGAGCATTTCCCGCGCGTGCTGCTGGCGCCAGCCGCGGCAACCGGCAAAACCTCGTCAAAGGAAAGCCCCTTTTCCCTTGACCAGCTGAACAGCTGGTGGCGCTTGCTTTGGATCCTATTGACGGCGCGCACCGTTCGGCAGCTGGACAGTTGCACCGCCGCGCTAGCCGCTACAGCGAGCGCCCTAGCCAGCCCGCCGTGGTCCAACGTTCCTGTCCACCTATAGAGCTACTAGCTCGACCGTCATTTGTGTGGTCCATGCACCGCCCCCGGCTTTCCCGTCAACTCAAGGCCCTCGCCGCGCGCCGACCCATCTGTCGGCGCCACCGCCCCGGCCCGGCCCCGTCGTCGCCGCGCGCGGCGCACTTGACTTGCCTACCTGCGGGCAAGCGTGCCCTTGCACATCCGCGCCCCTTGCCGACGAGAGCGTACCCTGCCTGCACCAAACGCATGGCTGGCGCTCGAATCTCCCGGGAGTTTATTTGCAACTGCTTAGATTTTGCATGATACGCCTTGTGTTCCATGACGGGAAGGCCAGCTAATCGCCCGCGACGCAATCATGCAGGGGGCGGCGGCGGCGGCCGGCCGCCGGCGCGATGAGTCCACTTAAAAGAAGCAATTATCGTGTATTGACGCTGTCACGTTGCTATTGGCTCGCCAGTTTTATTCACACTTCCACAGAGCATCGTTTGCAGTGTGAAGAAGCGGTTCCTGGTCCGTCTACTCTCGAGCCACGACCAAAATTTTCTCCCGGACATTCTTTGGTCCTGCTCAAAGTCCCAAAGCCGTCACACGGTAGTTGTCCCAGGAGTGAAACGTAGTTAGATGCAAGTAATTGATTCATGAATTTTTATGCCTCTTTTGTAACGTAGAAATTTTACACAAAGTTTATAGAAATCTCCATGAACCAATTTAATTATTTTTCGTAATACTAGGAGGTCTAGCGGGTGTCGTCCCTTGCGAGGTCAACGGAGTTAACGATGCGGCGACAGGTGTCGCCTGTTACGGATAGCATCGACCTTTCCGACGTCCGGATGCAAGTTAGCCCGTCGCTTCCAAACAGCAGCGTACAGTGAGTGCTGCCTCCGTTACGCCCGCGCTGTTGTATGATTATCCCAACCAAACTCTAATAACCCTACCGCGGCGAGCACCCACAAAATCCCCATACAAATACCACCCAGCAACTGGATGATACTCCTAGCCAGAGAGAAAACCACTGCTGCTAGCTGCTGGTCCGGTCTGCTGCCGTCCCGTCCCGCCGCACACCATACCAGGACAGAGAGGGAGCCGAGAGGGAAGCAGGAGTCGGTTGCTCATGCAGGGCGAGTACCGCTCTTCCAGCGAGGAGTCGGCGGCGGCCGCGGCAGCTATGGCTCCTCTGGCCGCTGCAGCTGCGGCCGCGGTCAGGATGGAGGAGCAGGCGGCGGCGATGACGGCGGCGGCGCGGCATCAGCAGCAGCACCAGCAGCTGCAGGTGCGCCGGCAGTACCGCGGCGTGCGCATGCGCAAGTGGGGCAAGTGGGTGGCGGAGATCCGCGAGCCGCACAAGCGCACGCGCATCTGGCTGGGCTCGTACGCGACGCCCGTCGCGGCGGCGCGCGCCTACGACACCGCCGTGTTCTACCTGCGCGGCCGGTCGGCGCGGCTCAACTTCCCCGACGAGATCCCCGCGCTGCTCGCGCTGTCCGCCGAGGGCGATGCGGACGGCGGCGGCACGATGTCCGCGGCCTCCATCCGGAAGAAGGCCGTCGAGGTGGGATCCCGCGTCGACGCGCTCCAGACGGGGATGGTGGTGGCGCCGCCGCCGATCCACCGCGACCGTCAGAGGCACCACAACCACCACCAGGAGCTGCAGCTGCTTGGCGGCGACGAGCAGAAGCAGCAGCAGCAACTCTACCGACCGGATCTAAACCGTGCGCCCAGCCCGGAGAGCTCCGACGCCGAGTAGTGAAGCTAATAAGCAAGGAAGCGACTTTCGTCACTCCCGCAACGCCAGCAGCAGCAGCAGCATGCCGTCTCCGTCTCCGTGCATGATCCAGCACAACCAACTCCTGAACTCCATCGGCGGTGTCGGCGGGAGGGGATTGTTAGATACGTTTCACCGTTCCTGATAAGCACGAGCTGAGCTGGGGTCCTGGGGAGGCGGAGACGGCAGCGGAGGGAGGCGTGGCCACAAGTGGCGGTCTTTCCAAATGTCAACAAGGACAGCTGTAACAGTGATAAGAAAAACAAGTCATCATCTTTTCTCCGTCCATAGCTAAGCGCTCCTGTTAGCGAGTAGCCTTGTTCCGATCGAGTAGATAAGCAAGCAACCAAGATGCTACTGCCGATTAGTTTTGCACTACCGCAAGCAAGCGGCGATCGCCGATTAATCAAATCGAATTAATCAGCCTGGCTCTTCCCCTCTCGTTTTGTTTACCGCTAGCTGCGGCTGCTGCTCGGCCTGCTGTTTATACAATACAATTGTCTCCATCGGCTTGATCCATCCAGCTAATCCTCCGCGATTTAATTATTAATCCAGTTGTCGTCTGCTGGTGCAGATATCCGCGTTAGGTCAGGCCGGCGCCTCCGGCCGGCCAGCCGAGTAGCCGACCGCCGCCCTACTACTCTCTTTTCCTCGATCTTTCTCCTATCCGTCCTTCATGGATGAGGATCGTCCCCCTGCTAACCGTGATCGATGAGGTGGTGATTAGACAGACAACTAAGGGGACGTAACAGTACTGTGCCAGTAGCATCGCTTGGATCGCACTTCATAGGTTGAGTTCAGGCCCTAACAAAAAAAAAAAAAAGGCACATCGTGTGATCGCTATCGCGTTTTGCATGACAAGTACCATCAACTTTCTGTAGCACAACGACCCGGTCAGTACTGGCACCGTACCAGTCGTTGGCATCGTCTCTCGTCTGCCCTGCTCTCACCGGTTCCGGGCTCTGAGGCTGAGTTTGGAATACAGGAAAGATGGAGGAATTTTTGCGGGATTTCCTTCCTCTGGAAAGGAAAGGAGCTGCACGTTTGCAACGGAGGAATCATGACTTTCATTCTCGAGGAAAGGAATTGTTGCACATACGATCCACTTTGATCCAAGGGAATGGCTCGCTCGTCTCTCTCTCACTCTCACTGCTGCGCTTTCTCTTGTCTGCCGCCATGATGTGAGGCCTCAGATCTTGCCAAAAATGGCGCTAATCCAAAATGAAGAGCGACGAATCAAGGTCAGCAACCGGTTCTCCTTCTCTAGCTCCTTCGTTGGCATCTTCTCCTGCTCTCTCATTTCTCTCTCCTGACCATGGCCGAGGAAAGTTTATCTTGTGCACAAGGAAGCTCTCTTCACATATTTGACTTTAGATCGCGCCAGCTCTCTGATTCCTGAACCCATTTTGCTATAGCCTTCTCTTGCTTCAGATCGTGGATTCAAGAGCTCCACAATGCAACAATGGTGCTTCAATGTTTTTTTTTTCATTTTGCCTCTGCCGGACGGAGAAGAAAAGGGAGTTGTACCACCGAGACGTGGGTCCAAAGCCTTTTTGATAGATTCCTAGCGCACACAAAATGAGTAACTGTATTTAAATTGTTGTGCATTAATTAATGATGAATAACAAATTCTAGAATAATCTATTTACTCATTAATTTATGCGCATTAATTAATTATAATATGGCTCTTAAAGTTTTTATTTAGTTGCACTAACATGTTTTTCCTACATTATCATTTCTGTGTTTCAAACACCATAATTTTTCAATTTCTCCTATTCAAATTCATATAATTTTTTTACATCTCAAGTTTCTTTGTTTTCTTTGTTCCTCTATTTTTTCTTATTTGTCTGTTTTTATGCCATTCGTTCCAAACGGGCCCTGAAGCCGGCAGCCGTTCATGTCACATGGCGTCGTACATCTAGCCGTGCATACAACAATACACTGATGGGATGGGAGGCGACTGTGTACAGTGATGTGTGCTGGGCCTGGAGGGATGGGTAACGCAGGTTACGCAGCACGTGCCTGTAGTAGTGCACATATGGACCGGAGGAGCAGAGACGGACGATAGGGAAGCGATTCAAGCGCAGAGAGAGAGGCAGTTTCTGGCCCATGGAAGATAGAGGCTGAATTACGCTGCGTCGGAGAACATTATGGGCTTCTGGCCCATGGAAGATAGAGGCTGGAGTTGGAAAATTCCGACCCCACACTAGGAGAGAGAAAAAAAACTATTACTATGTGCTGAAGATCATGCTGCCATGTCTTTATAATCCGCAATTTTTGGGGGGCCAATTTTCAGATTTTGGCGCGCGTGTGCGGCCAGGAAGGAAGCCAAGAGCTCAGATTCTTTGTGAAAGCAAGTGGTCACAGGGGACAAGGTGAGCATGCGCAAGGAGCATATGCATGTGGATTATTCTGATGCTCGGCTTGCTCTACTTCCATTACGAAGTGTGATTTAAACATCTTGTCCACGTTCTGAAGTAAAGCCATCAGACTCACCTAACAGAGTTCTAGCAACTTTCTCTCGCTACATAAGACTGACAACGGCAATAAAACAGTAAAACAAACATCAATCTTCAAAGCCATATGACCATATCCAAATGTAACCATCGCATGCTTAAGGAGTCAAAATACAACTAGATGGACAAAAGTTCAAATTTACGAAAACAATACTAATCCAAGTCCATATTATCCTCATCTTCAGCCCATGGGAATCCAGTATCATTCTGACATGACGTGGTATGAATATGATCCATCAACACCTCTCCAGAGTGCTTCTTACAAGGGGATCCCGCCAGTAATGCCCCAGGTCGTTTTAAGTCTCGCTTCGTACCTGCATCCAACAAAAGCGTTTAGTGAAACAACGTGTAGCTTCTACGGTTCAACCATTAGAAGCCATAGCCTCGTGCACTAGTGTCAGTGTTCTGATCACACTTGCACAATAAAATTTACGTAATCAGAGGTAGTATTCGTGCGCTCTTCGTATTTAAATAGTCTAGCTTACAAAAAAGAGTTAAAGATTAATCTGATTTAAGTCGTCAAATGACGTAATACTTTACATTTAAAGACGAGAAAGATCAAATTGTATGAACTAAAAAACACGAGTATAATGCGGAAGGCTTTGACTCGATTCAAAAACTCTAGCTTGCGCGAGTGGATGAGGTTATAGTAGAGTATAACTTAGCTTACTTCACTTGTTCTCTTCTCTTCACTTGTTTTTTCTTCTCTTCTCTTGTTTGTCTACTGTCCTATAGTACTTTTTTTATAGGGGTCGAACCGCGGATATCAACACGCCTACGGAACTTGTTGGCCCTCTGTCAGGTGAGATCTTAGTCGTCGTCTGAGCTGGTAGTCTGATGTCCGTTGGCGCGGTACACTTAGCTGGTGTTTTTCTTACGTACTTTGTCTAGTCGTAGAGGACAGGACAAATGACATTTTTACATCTCGCTTTACGGATTGTTTGGCTGCTTTACCAACTTCTGTAATGCTTTAACTCTCGGCAAAGTTGCTTTACTTTCTACTGTACATTGGTAGAAATCTCTGCGGCTATCAGCGATTGGTTGTTAAGGCGGTGGCCGACCTCGAGGGTCGGATTAGAGCGTTGACTTCTAGCTGTTGGCGGGCTGAATCTTGTTGTCGTGCAGCTTTTACCTTTCGTCTGTCGGGCTTGGTCCCTTGCGCGGTTTCGACCCCTGAGGTCAGGACATTGTTGACGGGATGTGATTCTTCATGAGCTGGTCGTAGGCTGTAGTTTATAGATAGGACTTTGTGTAGAGCACGGATCCGTAAATACTCAGAGTATACAATACCGACAAGTAGATACATAAAAATAATTCTAGAATGCTATAACCCCTAAAATCGATCGCCACCTTTTGAAACACACAGGTCAGATTCGATGTTATCTGGTATATTCAACTCATTCAGGTGTTCACAAGCATTACGTGACCACTACGAAAGATGACTGCAATCTTGTAATTCTAATATAAATAAATTGGTGGTTGGAGTTCCTCCCAATCACCCTTGCATATCAATTTACTACTGTATGGCATCATATATTCATATAACCATGGCGGTTTGCTATGTGTACTATTTGCAAATGCAATCACAGAGATAGACTTGTGCAGCTAAAACATTGTAATTACCTGACGAAACAGAAAATTATCTGGTGATCTTACTGGGCACGGAGAACAAAGTACCTCCACTGGGTCTCTCGGTACGAAACGTGGCCACGTCCTTTAATTTCTTTTCTTCCATGTCAACTGTAAGCACCCATGCATCTCTTTCCCATGGGTTAACCTTGGCCATGAAGTAAACAAGATCATCATCAAGGCTGAGTGTGGGGTGACAGATATGGAGTCCCTCCAACGTTCGCCGAGGCATGCCATTAACATCCAGCAGTGGTAGCAACTGTCAAGCAAAGTGTCATATCTCCAGCTTATGATCCATCCTCCAGTTTTCCTCCCTCCAAGTAGCCTTCCTGCTCCATACAGAAGCCTTGAAGCGACCAGAGTCAGAGCAGATAGAACGATCAACAACCTTGATGGTATCTTGAACAACAACAATGTCACGAGAAAACTTTCGGTCCGGATCGTGCGGCTGTTCCACCCTGAGTGGCTTGGGGAACGGTACATGATGCAGACGAGTGTAGGAAAGTACATCACAGATCAGGATTCCCCGGCCCATTACGAGGTCGACAAATCCCACTAAGTCCTCTTCCCCCATCACCATCACCCTGGTAGCAAGGTGGGAAAATTGACTGTGCTGGTACTCTCGGCCAAGAGAAAGAGCGGTGTAATCCCAATTTTCTACCTTGGTGTCGTAGAGGTTCCGAGTAAACTGCCATGGCCGCTCTGTAAGATCAAATCCAAAAATGCAGAACGGATCGTCATCTGGGTCGTTTCTATCGCCGCGATACTGTAGAAGGCCGACATTAAAGAACAAGTAGATGTATGGACAACAAATCAGGTGCACTGACGGCCCCTTCTCCCGGCCACCGGCCTGATACACGAACATGTCCATGGTATTCGGGCCGCAGACGGGGTAAGGGGACCAGAGTCCGACGTGAAGGACAACTAGGTCGGCCTCGGCAGCAATGATGCTGGGTTCCGATATTTTTTCGACGATATCTGCGTTTTCCGGGTACCATACGCACACGTAGGAGATGGCTGGAGGCGGCGCGGTGCAGAAAGTCACCTGAAACTTCAGGCCGGTGCTTGTCCGGGCATACGCGGTGCTGGCGTTGCGTTTGTCGGCGATCTGGCCATAGGTGGCCACCATCGCCCAACTCAGGGGACCACCGGCCTCGCAGGTGGGATGGCGGTCAAGTTCAAGAGCATGCTGATCCAGGGTGGCCATGGATCTCTCGGCTCCTGCTCGAGCAGAGCGCGTCCGTAAGGAGCTCTCTCTCTCTCTCTCTCTATCGTTTGTTTCAATGGGATGCAGCGTGCTAATAGTGGCGGCGGAGGGGCACGGCGAACCTCCCGTCCAACGCGCTAGGGTTTGGAGGGGTGCGCGCGCGGGTGCTTCGGTGCTTCCTCGATCTGGCGTAGACCAGGTGATCGGAGTTTGAACGTTTGGCGGGTTAGGGGCCTAGCTAGGGCACGCCGGCCGGTCGCGGCGCTTGGAGGAATGCTTGCTCGGCTGAGTCTCAGACGAACGCCAGGCTTATGCTCGTTTTGGGCCTCGGATTCATCGTTATTGAGCTGCCTCTGCTTTCCTGGGCTTGTATGACATTGACAGTTATCGACAAATTGTTGAGATTGATTTTTTTTAAGTGGGCTGTCGTTCATCAGCCACGCATCACCATAGGAAATTCTTCGGCCTAATGCAGAAACTTCCTGGAACTTTTTTCAGAACCAGTTCAATTTTATAAGAAAAATATAGAATTTAAAATTTTCTCCATGTGTCCTTAATCCATTTCGCCTGATAATGGCCGAGCGGTGACCACGCGATATAAGCGGATTTTGGTGGATGGACGCACTGGCAGGGGTCATCTACAGTGCCTCTGTTTTGTACCCTCCACCCGAGTAGACCTAGTAATCTTGTTCCAAAGTACATATTTCGAATTTGAAATTTAAAATAATTTAAAAATATGCGTGAAATTAATTATTGTATGAGAAATAGTTGGAAAGACATGAATTAAACATATTTGACATTTGGTATTAAAAGAAATAAAAATAATTTAGCTTGAGTTTGAAATTTGAATTTGAATTCAAGCTCAAAAAAATGTAATAGAAACCATTCTTGTTCGAAAATACATAGAAAGATATGAAACTAAATACATTTGAAATTTCGTATCAAAAGAAACAAAAATAAGTTAGTTCAAATTTGAATTTTGAATTTGAATTCAAACTAAAAATTTGAAATTTAAAACATTCTAAAAATTGCATGTCAACCAATTCTTGTTTGAAAAATATTTAGAAATATATGTGAATTAAACATATTTGAAATTTGATATAAACAACAATATAATTTAATTTAAATTTGACATAACTTATTTTCCCCTATTTGGACCAAGGAACAAGTTAGACCCTTCAATATAGGAGTCGGGTACAGAAATAGCACTGTACTCCCCCCCCCACCCCCCCCTCACGCACGGAGACAAGGAGAAGATGATTTGCCCCCACGCGATCGTTCCCCCACTGTCGACACGGCACGTAGGCGTCAGGCCACAGCACACATTCGCAAACGACCAATTCGTGTACAAAGTTTTGGTCAGTGGGTCAGGCAGCAAGCAACAAAGCACTACTGGCTGGCTCGACCGGACCGGAGCATGCATGCCATGCACCACGGGACGCAATGCAGCAGGGAAAGAGACAGGAGCGCCGCTGCCGAAACCCCGGGAAAAGCCTGCGCGCCGAGAGAGAGAGAGACACCGACGCCGGTGCAGAGAAGGCTGGGCAGCGTCGTTTGCTCCTTGGTGCTGGTCGCCTGATTGGTTCGGGACAAGGCTAGCTTTGCTGCGAGGGAGCGATCGCCAAAGGCCACGCGTGTTAGGCTAGCCCTTTTGGTGCCCCCGAGATATGCATTGCCCCTTCTCCACCAAAGTTGCTCACCGAGACGCATGCCTCGCTTTTGAATGTTCAATGGAACATGGAGTTCGATAGGGAAGTTGCACGCTTGATCAGCGGGAGATTTACAGATGCAATGGATGGCTTACTAGCAACGCTTTGAGAACGTTTGTGTCACAGAGTTGCAGTTGCAGGACGTTTAGGGAAATATTTGTCCCAATTCTTGCTCCACTTTAGTTGGATTTTGATACTCCCACCAAAGAACTGCTACCTCGGTGTTTTCTCCACTTTTCTTGGATTTTGGTATCAAAGAACTGCTGCCTCGATGTTAGATGTTCCTAATCCTTTTATTTAAGCTGCTAAGTTCCATGAATGCAACGTTAAACAAAGATCCATTTCGCGCTCAAAACATCAGTACCTCTACTCTGTGCTAACAGTTTCATCGGTCAGTGAGAAACTGAGGATGAGACCTGCAGAAACTAGCCGGACCAAGAACAAATGGATCGATAATACTCCACTCCATATGATGGTGAGAAAGGACCAAAATAATGAATTAAATCAAGCTCTAGCGAACAAGCACATCATTTCTCATACTACATTGCAGACGGGCTATCGAGTGATGGCCCTTCTTACTTCGATGACCATGAAGACAAGAAATGGCCGGTGAAGTTGGACGAGGAGGAAGAAGCCCGGTTGGGATCAGTCACTGTCAGCGACGGCCTGCCATCGACGAAGCCCAGCGTCACCGGGGGACATGCCACGACGCCCAACGGAGGGAACTTCCTCATCGCCGACCGCGGCGGCGAGAACCCGCCGACCTCTTCGTCGTCCTCCTCCTCTTCTGTGATCCCAAACGGCGACGGGCCCGGCGTCTGGAACGGTGGCGTGTCCCTGCCGACCGGCGGCGCCGCGGCCTGGCTCTGGCTCTGCCCGCCGCCGCCGCCGCCCAGCTCGTACACCGGGTTGGAAATACTGTACACGTAGCGGCTGGTGTCGGCGGAGGGGGAGGAGCCCGCAGACGACCCGGACCGCAGCGACGTCGAGCGGCGCGCCGGCGACCACTTCCACACGGCGGACTCCAGCCGGGGGATGGCGAGGAGGAGGTCCTTGGGGTTGGGCGCGTGCATCACGCCCTGCGCGTAGTAGAACGGCGGCGTGCTCGCGAGCGCCTCGTGCGCCTTGGTGGTGGTGGTGGTCGTCGCCACCGACGCGTCGTCAGCGGCATGCGCCGGGGACGTCGTCGATAGAGCAGTGAGCTTCGTCCCGGACGCCGCGGCGCGGAGCCGCTTGCGCCGGAGGTGCGCGCAGAAGAGGTCCGCGAGGAGGAGAACCAGGACGGTGAGGAAGACGGCCAGGCTCAGTGCTACCGTGACGCTGACCGCCACGGTCAGGCTCGACACGCCGTCGGTGAACATGGCCAGCCTCACCTCCACCTCGGGTCTCGGAGAGAGGGAAGCGGAGTGGAGCTTCGCTGCGCTGCCCGGTCCTCGAGCTGAGACAAAGGCGCTGTGCGTGCGTGCGTGCGACGAGCTGCGAGGGGTCGCGGGGCGCGACGACTGATTGTTCTGGTCGCATCAAAGACAAAGGCTGCTTAAGGACAGGATGCCCTTGATTGTCTAATCCACCACCCATTGATCAACTCACGTTTCCCGAGGCGAGTTACTTCCAAAAGCTAGAGCCGAGAACGATTAGCGTGCCCGTTGTCTGAAGAAACCAGCAGCCACTATCTCAAGCTTCCTGGAGCCCTTGCAAATGGCAAACGGGTCCCGGGCGTGCAGGGCTACTCTGTCATTGGGGCTTGCTGACAGAGAGAGGTGTGACCAGGCAAATCTATTCAAATAAAACCAAGGCGTTGTTTTTCACGAACACACAGAATATCCGCGTATTATTATATTAAAAAGAGAAAATCAAAGCGTTGTTCTATTAATTGGTACTCCTAAGTAGTACAGTACCTGATCATTGGCGCTTGACAAACGGATAGGGAAGTTTGGCGGGAAGGAAGTGATCTGCTAACAGTTGTGAATCCAAAAGATACGTATTTCTGCTCTGAGCGCACGAGTTGCGAAATCATCATCATTTGATTTGACAGCGGTTCTACCTTTGTAGCTTTAGCACGAGTGTATGATTGCCATTTGGTGCAAAGTAGGAAATCTTGGTCATGGCAGGTATTGTGGCCAAATGAACAAAAAGTTTTACTAGTACCAAAATGTAAGAACTTCTAAAGAGAGGAGTGAACCTTTGTGCGGCATAACGCCATTAACAGCAGATTAAAAGTTGGGAGTCCGAACCGAATGGATGCTGCATCTCTTTGTTAATCGAATAATCGATACTCCTAGAGAAGAATTGCCAAATGATGGTTCTGAAGTTAATGCAAATTCTAATGTGATTTTTCAGAAATCGTCAGCTGGGCTCGTTAAATTTCAGCGGGGGAACCTTCCTGAAGCCGAACTCACACAGAAAATCGCAACATATTTTTAATCGTGCTCCTCAGGTGAAGAGAGCGGAGAGGCCCAAAAGCCCATCAAACCCAACAAGCATGTTCTGCCTCCGGATCCAATACGTTGACTTCCCCGCCGCTCCGGCGACGGCCGTCGCCGACGAAGTCGGCACCAGCGGCGGCGGTGGCGGCGCCACCACCACATCGGAGCCCCTCTCCCAGCCCTCCAGCCACCCTATCACCACCACCACCTCCTCCTCCCTGACCCCTCTCGAGCTCCCCGGCGCGCCCGCCACCGCGCCCGCCCGAAGCCCTACGATCCACCAAACCCGCGGGATCATCCATCTCTACCGATCGTGCCCCACCACCTCCTCATCCAATTACGCGTCCGCCGTCGCCACGACCTCCTCTTCCTCCTCCGGGCCGACTGCTCCGCACTGCGATTCGCTGCTCCCGGTAACTGCTTCCCCTCGACCTCTTTTACTTGGGCGCTGGTTTTGCAACGAACTTTATGCCTTTGCCCTGTGTTGTGTCTCGCAGCCATGGCGCGACACTTGCCTCCTGGTCCTCGCTGTCCCGACTCGCGTCTCGCCGGACGACTTCGTCCGCTTCTGTGGCCCATACGTCGAGCGCGCCTCCGACATCCGTTTCATCAGGTGAAAACTACCACGCCTCGGTTTCCTTACAGCAAACTGATCTTTCTCTGCTTATTGAGTAGGTTGTTAACGCACGTTGTTGCGTGTAGGGATGATAGGGTGGAGGACCGGTATAGCGTGCTTGTGGAGTTTGAGGACCAGAAGAGCGCTGACGGATTCTACCTGGACGTCAATGGCTGGAGGTTCTCATACTCAGAGGTTGCTAAGATTTCCAAATGGATTTTATTTGCTGTTCATATATGAGACTGTCGGACTGATGCTTAATTGGGGAGTATTTCTAACGACCTCTCATTCCAATGTGCAGGGAGAGGTGTGCCACGTTTTGTTTATAGCTTCTATGCAGTATACACCATCCACTGAGGTTGCCTCCAGTCCGCCTGTTGGATCTGTTGAGCTACCAACATGTCCTGTTTGCATAGGTGAGTTTGGTATTTCTTATACCTGCTGCTTTGGCTCTCTGCAACACAATCTACGAGCATATGCACATACTGCCATAATTTCAGAATAGAATATTCTACACAATGACGTCACTATAGCTGTTTGGGATCTTTGGGTGAATTTGATCTCTGATTGAGAAATTGAGGTACTGTTTTTTTCCCTTCTCTGCATAGAAACTACACCTCTGAGGTTGAGAAGCACTGCAAATATGTCCTTGGGGTTATATTTCTATGAAGAATTATCTTATTTCTGAAGGGTATTCCAATGCCTGTCAAATTTGGAAAACTAGCTTAAAGCTGTGTTCGATGAGCTGTTTTGAATCTACTAGCATTGCTACATATTGGTTATGATTTGTTAAAATAAAAAATTGTGCATCCATATTTGTTTTCAGAGAAAGGCAAATTAATTTTATGTATTGCCATGTGTTGTTTGTACATATGTAGTGTGGAACTTCAGCAATAGGTAGTAACTTTCTTAGTTTCATGGCCATACCCATTGGCTTTAGAAGACATCTTGTTCGGTACACTGTTCCACATATGATTTAACTTTTCATAATTTATTGGTTGTTATTTGAGTTATCTATCTTATTCTATATAACACAAGCCTGATGGTCTTTTTTCCCCATATTTGTGTATCAATTGATTAGAACGATTGGACCAAGACATCAGCGGAATTTCAGCAACAACTTGTGACCATTCTTTCCAGTGTTCTTGCGTTTCAGTGTGGGTCAATTCATCCTGCCCGGTAATGGACACTTGTTTTGCTCCCCCCACCATTTATTTGATTATCTATGGCTGCTAACAAACACTTAATTCCCATGCTGTGGTAATTATTCTTTTTATTGTTTGATGTGTAACCTACACTTGATTGGATATCTGAAAGTATCGAAATCTGGTTGGTCATCATTCGGGCCAATGATTATGAATTATGGCTGCATTGTGCTTGTTACTACTTTCTGTTTTTTGATATTGCATAAAAATTCCAACATTTTATCAAGCCTTGGGAAGTCCGGATCCTATGCTCCCAATTTGATATCTTAAACATTCTGTAGGAACTTACCCAAGGAAAGGGTCACATGTGTGATATTGAATATTCACTCTCTGTATCCTTGTGTAATCTAAAGTAACTATCTGCACCACGTCAAAGTAATTTTCTTCTAATAATGATGTACACAATGTGAGTCCAAGGGGCTTCCAAGTTATTCTTCATTAAAAGTGAAGCTGCTACGTATTAAGAACTATTCTGTTCAATTTGCACTTATAAAGTCTACTTAGTACTCTTTCCTTCAATTTGCAGAGAGAACTTTTTTTAAGCGTGAGTTTTTATTCATAGCCGTTTCTGTTTCAGGTATGTCAGTTTTGTCAGAAGCAATCTTTAAATTCCACTTGTTCGGTTTGCCAAATCACTGGAAACCTCTGGATTTGTGTGATATGCGGGTTTGTCGGCTGCGGAAGGTATGTCATTAGCTACTGAATTAGTTATCTCTGTTGTAATATGTTAGTAGTCACTCTGGTATGTGAAGCATGTAATTAATATGATTACTCAGAGACCGAAGTTAAAAACGCTGCCGTGGAAATGTAAAGCTGATCATAGAAATCACAGTGACATTGGTCACAGTGATGTGCAACTTTGGCGGTCATCAGAATAATTAAGATTAAATATACAGCTTGATAACACTTAGCTTCCCTCAATATTATTTCCATCATTCCATGTTCTAGGTACAAAGAAGGTCATGCAAAACAGCACTGGAAAGACACCGACCACTGTTATTCACTAGATTTGGAAACACAGCGTGTTTGGGATTATGTTGGGGACAGCTATGTCCATCGATTGAATCACTCAAAAAGTGACCCAAAGCATGCTAAGTTCAAGTCTAAATGTAAATACTCTGGGGACGACTGCGTAAACTGCTCGTGCATTGATGACTCAGACATTGGTGGAGCTATATTCAGCAGCAAAGCTGAAACAGTAAGACTTTTTGTTCATTTGACTTGAATTACTGTCTTACCCTGCTGGTAACTTGTTCCTGAAATTTATATGCTGTTCTTTTTCACATTAGATCGTGGATGAGTACAATCGCCTCCTTGAAAGTCAGCTTGAAACTCAAAGAGAGGTGCACTTCACTGATGTTCTAAGTTTCTCTGTTGCTATTGATTGTATTTTGTTGATCAGTTGAAAACTTAGCTTCTATCTGATGCATTCGTCTGTCTATAATTTTCTCTTACAGTATTATGAATCCCGGTTATCTGAAGCTAAGAGAGAAAGGGATCAACTCATTTCTGAAGCTGTTGATAAAGCTGTAAATGATAAGCTGAGAGAGATGCACGTTAAACTTGAAAATCTAATTGTGGAGAAAAAGAAAGTTGCTGAGGTGAACATTTTATCTCATATATGTTTGTCGTGTACAGCCAGCTGTGAACATTTATGGTCTGACGTAACAGTCTTCTACATATGCCTTGTAGATGAACGAGAAACTCATGAGGAATCAAGAAGTATGGCGACAGACACTAAGAGATATAGAGGAACGGTATGTTTCATGTCTTTTTTCAAAGTGGAAAAAATGGTTTCCATCTCAAATGGATAATGGGAAGGGGACTCATTTACTTGCACTGTATATGTATATTATTTAGGTCCAATAAAAAGGCAACTTTCTCATAAATTTTTTTTGTTTGATAAATATGCAATTACAGGGAAAGAGCAGTGTTGTATTCTAAAGATGAAACGATTCGTGATTTGGAAGAGCAGGTGTTTTTTTTCTTCTCTTTTTCTTTTTCTGAAAGTAGGTGTGCTTGTTGGTACAAGTGTTTTGGTAAATAAAAGTGTGCCTTTAAAAGGCCATCAGTTAACATCTATCTTGTAAACTTGGTGCAGATTAAAGATTTCAAATTCTCCATTAAGGTTCAGAAGTCAATAGAGAAGAATGGTGGTGGTCTCAAGGGAGGTACACTGGTGCCTCTTCCTACGGCATCAGATTCTGGAGGCAAGAGTAAAAGATCATCAAGGACAAACAAGAGGAAGAACTAGTAGCAGCTTTGCTTATATCCGAAACTTGGAAGCTATTCTCCTGCACTTTCTGTATGGTGTGGCTGTATGATGACAAACATTTAGCATGACTGGAATGTTTGTGGGAACCTCATGTGTTACTGGTAGTTTTGCAGTGATAACCTAGAGTATGATACGTGCGTGAGTGACTGACAAAAGAAAGCGGTGCAGTGTGGTCTCAGCTGAAAATTTGAAGAAAAAACATACAGAAGACTAGATTCCCTCGAGTCCACCAGTTGGAGCTATTCAGCTACCAACATGTCCTGTTTGCATTGGTGAACTTACTGATTCTTGTACCTGTTACTTTGGCTCTTGTCCACACAAGCTGTGCTACTGAAATTTCAGAATACAATTTTATCTACTGAAATTTCAGAATACAATTTTATGCATAGTGACCTTAATGTATCCATTAGCTGCTTGGGTGAATTATGATATCTGATCAAGAGATTCAGACACATTTGTTCTTTGCTAGGAAACTGCACCTCTGAGGTTGAGAAGCTCAGCAATTGTGTCCTTGGAGTTCTATTTCCATGAACACTATACCTTATTTCTGAAGGGTATTCCAGTGCCTACCAGTTTTTGAAATTACTTTACAGCTGCCTATCGATGCTAAATGCGCATCCATTGCCTCCAAATTTAGAAAGTACTTCACAGCAACCCTTAGGTTGCCTGTAGTGGTACAAACATCTGTTAACATCCCTTGTGCTAACTTTGTGCAGATATATATATATATATATATATATATATATATATATATTTTGTCAAGGTTCATAAGTCAATGAAGAAGAGTGGTGTTGGTTTCACGGGAGGTATGCTGGTGCCTCTTCCTATGATGTCAGATTCTGGAGGCAAGGGTAAAAAGGTCATCAACGACCAGGAAGAGGAAGAACCAGTAGCAGTTGAGGCCTCCTTTGGATTGAAGAAAGTTTTTTCTATTTCTGTATTTTTCTTGTAAAATTGAACTAATTTCTGTGAAATTTTTATATAATTTCTACAAAACTCCTGTGTTCAAAGGAGCCCTGAAGCTTTAGAAGCCTCATTCTCCAGAACTCTATGCTGCGCCATAAGTTGACTAGCATTGAGTGCTGTTTCTGGTCCTGACTGAAATGTTTGTAGGTACAATTTTTCTGAGTGGTAACTGGTACTAGTAATTTGTGATATATTGATATAGAGTCCAATGTGATACGTATCATACATTGTCGGAATACATGTTAAGAAAATTTGTAGAACTAGCTTTTAACTTTTTCGGGTGACATGCATGTTGTGACGAACTACAGTTGGAGTATTACATGCCGTCCGAATGGATGGCATAAAAGGAATGCAACAGTGCCCCACAATGCCAATACAAACGACACCGCACTGATCGTGTACAGGATAGGATCACTCGATGCGTCATCCACATCTTCCTGTTCCACAGGGCTTGAGCTGGGAGAACATTGGCCCCCTTGTGATATACTTCCATTTTGAAGATTGATGTTGCCTAGGTAGCTATCCGGGCCGAATGTACGGAACTGACCTGAGTTAGGTGTGCATCCCGACAAGTTGTTGTAGGCCACAGAAAACACTCCCAGACTATAACTGAGATAGCTGCAAAGGTATTGGTCCATTCAACTCATTATAGGATAAGTCAAGACTTTCTATCGAAGTCATGTTTGCAAGGTTAACCGGAACAAGGCCAGAAAGTAAATTGTGCGATAAATTGAGGGACTTAATGCTACCCAAATTTCCTATCTCCCAAGGAATTTCTCCTGATAGCATGTTTGCAGACAAGTCGATGCCGAACATCAAGTCTAAGAAATTGTAACGTATGTTAGAGAAGGTAAATCCTTGGAGGTCATATTGACTATTATAAATGAATGGTGGATCATCATAATCCACATTAAAATCCGTGGAACCGTATGCAATGCTAAAGATGCCCAAGGACCAAAAAACATGGTCACTATCTGTATCATGTCCAAATGAGATGCTTCCAACACAAGGTGGTATTGGACCTGAAAGTCTATTGTGCGAGAAGTCAATTATATTCAAGTAATAGAGGCCACATAACTTCTGGGACACCTGCCCCTCAAACCGATTCCCACCTAAAAGAAGTATCTTGACTAAAGAAAGGTGTTGTATCCAGTCAAGATTGCCTGTAAACTGATTATATTTCAGATCCAGAGCTCTAACCTGAGAGCAATTAGCAAAACCACAAGGGAAGCCTGATAGGGAATTCCCAGACACATTGAGAAATATCACTGTCAATATTGTTGGGCAGTGTGGCATAGACCCTGCGAAGTTGTTGTCTGAAAGATCTAGAAGCCCGAGACCTGTCAATTTGCAAACTGCTGAACAAATTTCACCAGATAAGTTATTGCTAGCAACATTAAGAACTATTAGTGAAGAAAGATTCCAAAGCGAAGCATTGAGTTTGCCAGATAACTTGTTATTCCGTAAATCCATGATTTTTATAGTACCGGACATGTTGCTAGGAAGGGTTCCTTCAAACTGGTTTCTGTCAAGGAATACTACCCCAATAGATAAATTACTAGCCCCACCAAATATTGGACCCCTGAATTTGTTATTCGAGAGTTTCAAGCATGTATACATAGAAAAATCAGTGAACATGCAAGCTGGCACTTCTCCTGTGAATTCATTGTTTGATAGGTCCATAAACTCCATGCTGATAATGTTGCAAAGTGATGATGGCAAGTTACCAGAAAGAATGTTATTAGAAGCATCTAGAACTCTCGTTTTAGGAAGCAAAGAGCTGATGTTGTCAGGCAGGTGCCCAATGAAATGATTTGCAGAAATGTTGATCATTTGAAGATTAGAATGGTGTTTCCACATTAGATCTAATGATCCGAACAGTGCATTATTTGCAAGATCAAGATACACTAGTGACAGTACATGTAAAAAGCCATCTGGGGATACTTCCTGTCAGTTGGTTGTTAGACAAATCAAGAATTCGTAGATGACGCTGTGTGGCTAGAAAACTTGGTCCTGCAATGGTACTCTTGTGAAGGATACAACCAGAGAGCAGTAGCGCCTTCAGTTGAAAAAGAGGCACCCTTCCACGGAACTTCACATCAACTGCCAAACCGGTGTTTCCTGACAGATCTACCACCTTTAGCATGGTGCAATTTCTTAACCAGAAGAAATCAAACGTCCCGTTCAAATTATTTTCTGCTAACTTGAGAGTCTGGAGCGACGGAAGATTCAATGACAAGCTCATAGGAATAGGTCCTTGGAGGAGATTTTTTCAGAGATCCACGTATTCAAGGTGTGGAAGCTCAAATAAGGATGTCGGGATCCCTCCACTCAATTGATTGAATCCTAGATGCAATTCTCTCAAGTTGTTGAGATTTCTGAACCAGAAGAAATCAAACGTCCCGTTCAAATGATTTCTTGCTAAATTGATAACCTGGAGCGACGGAAGACCCAATGACAAGTTCACAGGTATATGCCCTTGGAGGCGATTTTCTGAGAGATAGACGTATTCAAGCAGGGGCGGACCTAGGATTAGGGAGAAGACTAGGGCCATTTCATTGAAAGATGGTGTAAATTGTTTAAGATTATAGGAAAATCGATAATCTCTTCAATATAATCAGGAGCTAAGACCAGAGCCATGGCCCTAGTGGCCCTAGTGCTGGGTCCGCCCCTGTATTCAAGGCGTCGAAGCTCAAATAAGAATGTGGGGATGCCCCCACTCAATTGATTGAATCCTAGATGCAATTCTCTCAAGTTTTTGAGATTTCTAAAATCTGCCATTTGCACATATCTCAGTAGTTTTAATAAAAAAACTGGACAGGATGAATTAATGTTGAAAAGGTATTTAATGCTGTACCTATGTCATGGAGAGAACCATTCATGTAGTTGTGTAACCAAAATTTATGACTTCAAGAGACGTCAATGTATTGAGAGATCCCAAGTTGTATAAAAAAGCGAAATTCCAGGATATATCCAGCAGCTGAAGCTCACGAAATGAAGAAAGGATCGCCAAATCCAGATTCCATTTCCTGTCTCCACCTTCAGTGTTAGTCGCTTGAATGTAGATCATGGACAGGTTGAGATCTGACACTCGGTTGCTGTCATCGTTGCATTTAACCCCTTCCCAGGAACAGCAGCTGGCACTCTTTATCCACGAGGCAGGAACTATAGAATCTGCATCCAACAGTGAAGATCGGATACGTATAAGAGCAGTTTTCTGCTCATCGATGCAACCACTGGCCATGTGAATGCAAAACATGAACTGCAATAAGCGTAGAACCAAAACCATGGTCCCCAGCGGAAAGTGGCAGCTCAAAAGTTTTGGGAGAGTGAAAGTATCTGCTCATTTGAGGGGCTCGACAAGGCAAGGTTTCGTGCTCTCAGCTCTTATATGCACAAGCCATGGAGATAAATCAGGTGGTGTAGAAGGATGAGAGGCTTGTTTCTTCTTTTTTTGTGGTTGCTATTTCCTGCATGACTTGGTTGCAGAAATCAACACGCAAGCATACTTTCCATCTTTGCATACTTTTCATCTTTGACCGGCATGCTGGGAATAAAATTCGACTTCCCCATAAAATAATACTTCCTCCGTCACGATTTATTTGTCATTTTATCGGTCATATGAATTAAAAAAAGAAAAAAAAAAGAAAAGGTTAATGTATTGAAAACAAGGAGACGCATGAGAGAGAGAGATTTAGTTGGAGGAAAAAGTGTATTGTTGTGGAAGGATGATAAGTAAATTGATAAAATTTAAAGATTAGGGTTGGTTTGGATTACAGAAATGGAAAAATATAGAAACAAAAAAAAATTGTAGGAATAAACTAAGAAATTGTATATTAAAACAGAGAAATGAAAATCATAGGAAAATTTCTAAAGCTGGTGTTTGAATGAGTATAGGAAAAATATATGAATTTTAGAGGTTGAAGATGTGAATTAGTTGTGTACTTCACTTAACTAATGTCCGTGCTTTGCCCTGTTCCCTATTCCTCTTCCTCTTGCCTTCTACCTAATGACTAGCGTGATAATCAATTTGCCTCGGTCCTACGCGCGAGCCAGCGAAAACTTGCTGTCAGAGTGGATTGTTTTTCCTCCAGAATTCCCATGAAATCAGTGGGTGGCAACAGTATTCCTATGAAATTCCTTTGTGTTTTCCTATGAAATGCTGAATACTACTCCAAATTTCCTTTGGAAATCCTTTATTCCAAAGGACCTCATAGTATGAAGTAATATAGGACAGATAGATAGAGTATAGTCTACTCCCTTCGCTTTTAAATTATTGTCACCGTTGACTTTTAACATCAATTTTGATCATTCGTTTTATTCAAAAAATTAATTTAAATATAAAAAATTTATAAGTTGCAATTCAAATAACATTAATATTGAAATAAATTATAACAAAATATATGATATTCATTATCAAGTTCACTGATTTCTTAGCTTTCTTCTGCTCCTATGTCCAAACACACTCATTCAGACATTGAACATTCATCTTTTATCGATCTCCAAAGGTTGTATTGTCACGAACCGTTGCTCCTAATTCTTATCAATTTGTTAGCTAAATTTCTTTGTGGTGGTTGTTTTCTGCATGACTTGACTTAAGCAGCCAGATAATATCAATCAACGCGCAAACATACTTTTCTTCTTTGACCCGTTGACTGGAAGACTGGGAGTGAGATTTGACTTCCACGACAAAATAGTGTTTTTTATGAGATACTCCTTCCGGTTCTATAATTCTTACCTTTCGAAAAAGATTTAAATCAAATATTAGAAATATAAATTAGAAATAATTTTAAAATTGTTAAGTTTCAAAATATAAAAAAATATACTTTTAAATAAAAAATTATAGAAAACACATTTAAAGTTGCACTATAAAGACCGTGTTGTTGTCTCACACTTAAGAAATATGGATCGGGGGAGTAAAAACTTGGACGCATTATTACTCACATTTTTCAATAATACCAACATGAACATCAGGTGCATGTTTTTTTTTCCGCCTATCCCTATCAGATCTATCAGAAGTTGGCCCAATTATTCGAGTTCCTCGTGGCTGACTGCGTCCGTCTCGCCCCGTTCCGACGACATAATGGACGGCCCAAATAAAACGGCACTGGTGACAGACGGAACTGATCGGATTCTTCACCATAAGCAAGTACTCGGCCCACTGAGTACAAGAGATGAACTGGCTACTCGGCCCACTGACGGCCTGTCTTTTAATGAAAATTCAGATGGGGACACCCCCCAGTTTGGTATTAAAAAATAAAAAAAGAGAGATGAACTATATGAAAGTATATTTCCATGTTCCCATTAACTCGTCAAGTCCTCTGTTTTCTCACCTTTCTTCTGCTCCTGAAGTCCAAACCCATTCATTCAGATATTGACCAGTCACTATTATCTTTGATCTGCAAAGGTTGTTTTGCCACGAACCGTTGCTCGCTCCTCTTCATTGGTCACATCTCCTGCAAACTTTGCTCCTCCTAGTTCTTGTCAAGTTCTTAGCTAAATTACTACTAGTATAGGTCATCGTACCGGAATTTATCAAACCAGAAGAGTGATCTCTGTCCCTGATCACTTCTGGACGACGGTCTGAGGATTGCCACGCCATCAACCATCCAAGACTTTTGCTAAGGCCGAAGCCTGTCTGGACAAGCAAATGCTTCGCGGCACGCTTTACCGCCGCCTCACCGACTGGTGTTTCTGGGAGATCCCCTGCCGCAGTTTCGTTTCTGGCTCCAGGCTCCGTAGTTGCGTGCCTGCGTGTCCAACTCGTTTGCGGACTGCAGAGCCGCAAAACCCTGGGCAAGGAGATTCTCTTCCATTGCAATCTCTGAGTTTTATCAATGTTTCAGGCTTCAGAATTTCACATGTCAATGTTTCAGACTTCTATTTTTTTATGCGATCCATGTTGATGCCTTGCAATCGTTGAAATTTGTCTCTCGCCTGTTTTATCGAGGCTCGCGGAAAAAGAAATGCATTGTAACCATCAAAGAAAGCGATGCGCGACAGCATCAGTTTGTCCAGTCCGACGGCGATCTTTCTTGCCCAGTGAGCAGAGGGCTGCGAACCTGAACGCCGGCTCTTGATGGCGCCAGCGTCGACTCGACCTGAACTCACATGCCAGTCACTCAACGCCGAGGCGTTCGGTGTAACTCCTCTCACCAATGCCCAACCACTTTGTATACAAATCATTCAGCAGCTGTAGCCGCATTAGTTTTCTTCCTGGGAGATGCTGACCCATGCCTTGATTTCGACGGGCTTTGCCGGTAATCTAGCGTAGCGCTGCCGGTTCCATGCGATTCGTTGGTTCGCATCAGACAAAGTTCCAGCAAAGCAAGATCTGTAGTGCTAGCAGCCATATTTTGAGTGCTTGCCGACGCGCGCATCTTGACCAGGCTGAAACGAGATCTGCGGACAAGTGTCCCCGCTTCCTTGTTATAGATTGGTTCAGACTTCTGAGTTCATAGAAGTGCACTACAAATGGTCGCCTTGTGCGTTGTTCTTGCCGGACTCGATGGAGTCTGGCCATATCCCAATAATCTATCCGTCGTGTTCGCAGCTAAAATTCCTAGGCGATGTGTCCATTTTGGAACCGGGTCCCCTGGCGTAAGGTCTTGCGTGAGATCGGGAATCCTGTGCCGGTTGCCGCAAGCTGTTAACTTGTCCTGCAGGTATCCATTTCGATCAGCAGAATCCGTTGCGGTTTGCGTCAGATTGTGAACGAAACACTACATCAGATGCGGCAAATTTTTCATGGACTCGTGAACCCGTCTTGCCATCGTGCAGTAGTTATCAGCACGGGCTTTGCCATGTCAAATTGTCAGTGCACATGCCGCTGGACTCGAGATGCGTTATCCGCTTGTCTCGATTCAGATAAGACCGTTTTACGCCAGCAATCCGCACTGCTTTGTTCGCCGTGGACGAATCAGCCGGGTCACGTAAGCCGCCGATAACTAAAAAAATTGGAGCTTTGGCGGACAGCGACGGCGAAATATCCTGTCCCGGCGCGGGAGAGGCAGAGAGCCGAGCAGGCGGAGAAGGCATCGGTCATTGATTTCGACGCCCCCCTCCCTCCCAATCGGATCCGTCCGTGGTGGTCTATAAACTCTCCGTCTCCCTCGCCGGGGGTCCAGCTCCCAACTGCCCCGGATTTGTTTGACGCGTCTCCGCTCACTCGCTGATCCCATCCGTCTCGCACTGCTTTCTGCGCGGCCGCGCCGGCGGGATCATGGCGGGGGACGGGGAGGAGGTGTACGTGGCGGCCATCGACCAGGGCACCACCAGCACCAGGTTCATCATCTACGACCGCCACGCCAAGCCCGTCGCCTCGCACCAGCTCGAGTTCAAGCAGTTCTACCCGGAGGCAGGGTGAGTGGTCCTGAGTACACGGCTTTCTTTGTTCTTCGGGGCCGAAGATGGTTTCAGTAGCGTGTCTCCTGACTTTCAGGATTGTGGTATGATCTGTGCGGTGGTTTCTGAGCATCGAGAATTCAGTACGACTTTTTGTGTTAGAGGGAGCTAGAGGATTGTTAGTTTAATTATGTTAATTTTGTGCTTGGATTTGTCATTGGATGTGAAAATTCAGTCTTATCAGACTAGCACAGATGATTTGGAGCTTTGAAGTTCACTTAACCCTATTTTCACGCCACCACAATCACTAAACAGATGTCCATTGCATTGAATTCTTCCTTTGCTAGACAAATTTGGTGCCTTTTCAAACACCCACTTTTTCTTTGACTTCTAATTTTTTCCTTTCACATATTCATGGAAAATTGTATAACCAACAGACCTTAACTATATTTCTACTGTAATTGTCTTCCTAAACTCTAAGGGGTGTTGAAGATATCATTTCATACCTGTAATACTTGCTACATGTGTTAGGGGTATGCAAGTAGCATAGTATCTTTAGTTCACTTCAGTCTTTTGATAAGTGAAAGAGATATCGCTGCCATAGTGAACCGTGGCTTATGCTGTGATGCTCGATGTTTTGCTTTGTTAACTATACTCTGTAGGAACAATATGGTAAATTTCATATTGTTATTTATTTTCTGAAGCTTAATTTTTTAGTAGTTGATGATTTTTTGCTTTCATGATTTTCTGAATTCCTAGCTGGGTTGAGCATGATCCTATGGAGATTATAGATACAGTGAAGGTATGTATGGCGAAGGCAGTTGACAAAGCCACTGCTGATGGGCATAATGTTGATGCTGGTCTGAAGGCCATTGGAATCACAAATCAGAGAGAAACCACTGTTATGTGGAGTAAATCGACTGGTCTTCCACTGTACAATGCTATTGTGTGGATGGATGTTCGCACAAGTTCCATTTGCAGGTCTGGTCTTCTTTTCGTCCATTGGTTATTTTCTGTTAAATCTTTGTGCTGCCAAGTGTTCTCATGTTTCAAATATCCAGGAGATTGGAAAGTGAACTGTCAGGTGGTAGAACTCACTTTGTGGAGACATGTGGGTTGCCAATCAGTACCTATTTCAGTGCTCTGAAGTTATTATGGCTGATGGAAAATGTGGATGTTGTTAAGGATGCAGTTCAGACCGGTGATGCCTTATTTGGTACAATTGACACCTGGTTGATTTGGAACTTTACCGGAGGAGTTGATGGTGGGCAGCATGTCACAGACTGCTCAAATGCATCTCGTACGATGCTTATGAATTTGAAGGCACTTGATTGGGACAAGCCAACACTTGATGCGTTAGGAATTCCTGCAAAAATTTTGCCGAAGATTATTAGTAACTCAGAGAAAATCGGTGAGGTCGCCACTGGGTTTCCCTTGGCAGGTGTCCCTATCTCAGGATGTCTGGGAGATCAGCATGCTGCAATGCTTGGCCAGCTATGCCAGAAGGGTGAAGCAAAAAGCACATATGGAACTGGTGCTTTCATCCTTCTCAACACAGGGGAAGAGGTTACACAGTCTTCCCATGGACTTCTTAGCACCATTGCTTACAAGCTTGGAACAAACGCACCCACTAATTATGCTCTTGAAGGATCCATTGCAATTGCTGGTGCTGCAGTTCAGTGGCTAAGGGACAGTCTTGGAATCATTAGGTCAGCAGGTGAAATCGAAGCATTGGCTGAAACTGTGCAGGATTCGGGTGGGGTATATTTTGTTCCAGCATTCAACGGGTTGTTTGCACCATGGTGGAGGGACGATGCTAGGGGGATCTGCATAGGGATCACAAGGTTCACAAACAAAGGACACATTGCTAGAGCAGTGCTTGAGAGTATGTGCTTTCAGGTTAATGATGTCCTTAGCTCCATGCATAAGGATGCTAAGGAAGCAGGAGAAGTGAAGAGTGCAGAAGGAGAGTTTTTATTGCGAGTTGATGGTGGCGCTACTGTTAATAATCTCCTCATGCAGATCCAGGTAAAATAATAATCTCATTTGCACCTTTTTTTACAAAAAAATAAAAATAAAAAATACAATTAGTTTTTTTTTCAGTGGCAAGATTTTTTTGTTACTACTCCGTATATGAATAAATTGCTTTACAATATTTATTTGAGCTAATTAGATCAATACTATTGCAAAATGGCCAGAGTTGGAAAGTACCATCGCAAAAATTTGGAGCTGCTAGATACCATCGGAGACTCCTTTGAACTGGAAATTACCATTCCGTAAGGTTTTCCATCCAATGGAGTCCAAATCAAGTTAATGTATCTGGAACAATTTTAGAATATCGTTTGGCAAACTTTGAAAATTAACAGAACAATTTTAAAAAACTTAGGAATAACTCGGAAGGTACTTATATGAAGAGCTCGATGAGACGAATTGAATGGAACAGCTTTGGGAAACTTTGTAAACTTAGGGAACAAGAAACTTTAGGAAATAATGGAACAATTTTAGGTTTTAAGAATTAACGTTACAACTTTAAGAAACTTTGGAAATAACTGGAAGGCATCTACATGAAGAGCTCAATGAGACGAACCTAATGGAACATCTTTGGAAAAATTTGAGAATTTGAGGAATAACTTTAGTAATTTTTGGTAACTAAAGGAACAAGTTACCAAAATTTAGGAACTAACGAAACAAGTTTGATAAACTTTAGGAATAACTCGGAGAACATCTATACGAAGAGCTCGATAAGACGAAACTAACGGAACAACTTTGGTAAACTTTAGAAACTTGAGAAACAACTTTAGTAAATTTTGGAAACAAACGGAACAACTTCAGTAAACTTTAGAAACTCATGGAACAAATTTAAGAAACTTTAGGCCTCCTTTGGAACGTGGGACTTTTTCCCGTTTCATGCGTTTTTCCTGTGAAATTGAACTGATTCTTGTGAAATTCCTGTAAGATTCCTGTGCAATTCCTGCATTCCAAAGGAGCCCTTAGTAATAACTCAGAAGATAACTACATGAAGAGCTTGACGAAATGAACCTAACAAAATAACTTTGGGAAACTTTGAAAACTTGAAGAACAGATTTAGAAAATTTTGGGAACTAAATGAACAATATTAAAAAAATTTGGGAACTAACTAAACAAGTTTAAGAAACTTTTGGAATAACTCAAAATAAGAAACTTTAAGAATAACTCGGAAGTCACCTACACGAAGAGTTCGACGAGACAAATCTAACATAACAACTTTGAGAACTTGAGGGAATGTTTTTGAATTTCCGAAAATTAATTTTTTTTTAAAAAAATCCAATTGCTCTCAATAAGCTAACGTGATTTGGACTCTATTTGGATGGAAAACATCACGTCAATGGTTATTTGGATGGAAAACATCACGATAATGGTAATTTGCAACTCAAATGAGTCTCTGATGGTATCTGGCAGCTCTAAATTTTTGTGATGGTGTTTTCCAATTCCGGCCATTTTACAATGGTACTGATCTAATTGACTCTATTTATTTATGTCTGACTTAGAGCAAGTAACATTACAAACTTGGAACATCAACTAGGATCATCGCACACCTAGCTTATTGAAAACAACAATCACCCTGAACTGCCCTACTTCCCATTTATGATTAGACTAAGTAATAATTGTCCAAACATCACATTTTACTATTCGGGAAGATGAACACCTACTTCTACAAGGCATATTGACATGGTCAGCAGCAGTTGCAGCACTGTGCTATAATACTTTGTTTATGTAATACTCATATGTAGTCTTCGTTTTGGGCAAAGCTGCTGTGGACTAATGTATGAACCTATGACTTGGTACTTGCATCTATGTGTAAACTACTTGAACGTAGATCTTTGTTAAAGCACCTCGCAAAATGTGAAGGGCATTATAGGATATGCTATTTTTTTTACTGATAGTGTAAGCTTATGATTGTCTGTTGGTTCGGACAGCTGTTTCGGCACAACTGGTTGTACATATTTTCTTGAATTGCAAATTTTCTGTAATTCCATCTGATCACAAGCAGCATTCGTCTCTTGCAGGCTGATTTATTAGGTAGCCCTGTAGTGAGGCCAGCTGACATAGAGACAACGGCCCTTGGTGCTGCGTACGCCGCTGGGTTAGCTGCTGGAATCTGGACGCAGGAACAAGTATTCGCAGGTCTGCATAAGGAGAACACAACAATTTTCCACCCCAAACTGGACGAAGCCCACAGGAAGAAGAGAGGAGATTCATGGTACAAGGCTGTTTCAAGGTCATTCGATCTGGCCGATCTCTCCCTTTAGACTGGACAAAAAACGATCAATGTGTGGACTAAGTTGATCGACATGTTCCAGCCCTGTGTGGATTTGGCTGATCTCTGCCTTCACGTTATAGCTCACATCCGTGAATAAGCATGTTGGTTTGCGCATGCGCTCATGAGCAACTGTTTCAGCAGAATGGCACTTTATGATATTGATATAACTATCTTTACGAAATTGGGCATGTAGAAAGATCCTGAATTCGCTGGGAAGGCTTTGTTGCTTTATGGAGAATTTGGTCACTTGTTGGGTGAATTTCTTTTCGTAGATACACCGTACATGTGCTTATTGCTGATTTTCTGCATGATGATTACTGTTTGCATGTTTCGTTGCGGTGTTACAGTTCGATCGGATGACGAGATGCGTTGATGTGACACAAAAACCCGTCGCAGCACCTGAATCCTCATCAGGTTTATACAGGGGCAGATTACGCACGACGAGGTCTTTTCTGCGGTCAACTGCATCGTGGATCATCGTAGCAGCAGCAGCTAGAGTACAATCCAAAACTCCAGGTAAAAACGGCGTGAAGGACTAATGTTGTAGGAGCACGTAACGGCGCACCAAAATAGAGACCAACAGTGACAGCAAAAAACTCTGGCGTGCCGTGTGTATCATCGAGGAATGGTGGGTTAGCCGGCCCGGGTATCGGCCAAGTTGCAGGATACCGGAGTCCGGAGGCAGGGAATGTCTTGGTTCTCTTATCGTCGTGTTCTGGATAGAAAGCAGAGCAACCTGCAAAGTAAACTCTGCTGTCTTTCTGTAACAGATAGAAAAGCACGATTGATTCAGCAAAGCAAACCTGAAAGCATGGTTGATTTAGCACCGCAGGAAGGATTTGTTGCGCCGCTATAACAGCTTAACATGAAGTTCAGATCAGTACACTAGAAAATACGCGCCACGTTGCCGCGCACGGTCTGTTCTGGTTGAATGGCCCTGCAGTTCTAGTTTGGTTGGATGACCCATTATATCATCTATTGTGTTTAGGAAAATGGGTCTCAACTTAATTTTCTTCTTATTTAAACAATCGAACATGTATATAAGGTTGCCATATGTTCATTAAGGATTGATGTTTAATAACATTTTAACTCAAACGAGGCCCAAAAATGATTATCAGAAGCAATTAAAATATTCAGTTGCAGAAAGATGACTCTCAGGTTTGCATATCATAGAAGTTCTAAAAGAAAATACTACATTGCCAATTTGTAAATAGAAAAGAGATGGATCATGTAATGTGATGTCACATTGTAAGGGAAAATATATGTCTAAATGGAAAAGAGAGATAGAATCTGTACAGTGGTTATATCACATCGACTCACAATTTAATAGAAACATACTACAACATCAATTTCAATTAAAAATATGCTTACTCAAACATGCTGTACTGAAATGGACATTACCTAATGTTCTTAACACATAAGAATATCATCTGCAGGAACAATTTATGGCTTAATATTTTTAGCAGAACCTATACACGAAACATGTGCTACAGCGGTGAATAAAATCCCACTTTAGCGCAGTAACACACATCATACGTTGGTCACTTGTTTAGAATTGATTATGTGCTAAAAATTATCCCATACTGTGCAATATTATATGAATAATTTTGAATAATTACGAGCAAATGCAATATAAATTTAAACTTAACTAAATATTGGGTAAAACATATATTCAAATCAACGTTGGTCAGAATTAAATATATGTTTAAAATAATTCCATAATTAACATAGCATATGACATAATTTTTTTAACGGAAATTAATCATAAATGCATTAAAATAAGTTAATAAATGCAATAAATTCTCCTGAATAAATTTACGGTTGGTTCCACTTATCCAGAATATTATAATTAGTTTTCCTTATTTTTTCCTAATTTTTCACAATTTTTTAATTTTATAGCGGTTAAAACATTATTCTGCAAAATAAAAGAAAAATATATCTAATAGAAAAATACGAGAAAAAGAAAATTGGGCTTCGCACGAAAATTAAAGTGGTGAATCATGGCAGGCCGCATTCGGCCTGCCCCGTTTGCGCCGCGTGCTCACCCACATAGGCTAGGAGCCCAACAAACAACGGCTGGGCTGCCATTTCGGCCCAGCGCGCACCCCGCCTCGTTGAGCACGGTCGGATCGTGATCGACGGTCAGGAATCATTTTTGCGAGGAATAAAACCTCTCCGGCTAGAAACCCTATCTCATTTCTTCTCCTCCTTCCGAATCCTCCGCCGTGCCTTTCGCAGAGAGAGCGTACAAGGCCGGCGGCTGCCTCACTCTTGTCGTGTGCCTGGGTCGGGCTCAGTGGCTGGCAAGTCTGAGGCTGCGCCGCCTTGCGCCATGCCGCCGCGCCTGCCAAGCCGCTGCGCCATAGTGCCGCGCGCGCCGCCGTCCCGTCTCG
>BCLH01000731.1:0-46718 GCA_001602315.1 Zoysia pacifica
GTCCTCCTCAAGAGCTTCAGCGTGTCTCTTTGTATGACGCTCAAAATGTTGTATGATTCCCCTTGTGCGTGGTGAGTGTTGACGTCGTTCCTGATCGCCGTCATCTTCTCCTGACATGGTTAGTGCACAACAAAAGACAAGGAATTTTTTTTTTGATGTCACTAGAAGGAAGCTAAACTATTTGCTTTCTCTCAAACTTTGCTCAACCAAGTTCTTACTTGTTCTTACCAAGCTGCAGCAGGAGTTTTGGCACAACAAGAACATAAACACCGGCACCAAATGTTACCCTATGATGTTGCAGTCTGGACTGTGGAGCTAGGTGGCTGTAAGTAGAAACAAAGACAGCTTGAACCACACTAGTCAAAAGAAACAAGTTGAATAATTGTTCAGCGACGATATTGTGCTGGTCCCAAGTTCAAAAATGCTAGAGATGTGAGCCTAGGCACCAAAGTAGCCTCCAAGCAGTGACTTACACGAGCAACCAAAGTAAGACAAGGAAAGAGAACAAAATTCTGCTGCTGAAACAAGTTCTTCTTTTTTTTTTCTTCTTTTCTATTCTTTTCTTCCTTTTTTTTTTGATTTTTTTTAAATGGCAGCGCAACTCGGATACACTTCTCTGAACGGGGTATCAACGACGGCACTTGCACATCAAAGCAATCACAACTCTTGCTCAGACTAGGAAATCAAACTATAACTTTGTAAGACCACGAATTGAGATAAAATGATGATTTTGATAGCAGCGGAGGTGAAAATAATGGTGGCAGAAAGTATGGTGGTTCTGGTGTGGGGGAAATTTTGGTGGAAGCAATGGTGATGGCAGCGGTGGTGGATCTGGTGGTGATTAAAAAAAATCGTGAAAAGAACTCAACTCTAAAGGATGAAACCCTAGGAACCAGCAACTCAATCAATCGATGTAACCAAAAACTCAACAAGTATTGACCACGCAGAACAGCAAGGCACAAATTTGTTTTGGAAATTTCAGGTCTACCCTATTCTTTTTGTTTTGTGGGCAATTTCTGGACTATAGACAATAAAATCTAACAGATTGGTAGATACTCTCACCGATAAACCTTGCTCTGATTACCACATGGTATGGCAGGGGCTGATCCCGATCTTTCGATGAGAGGAGGATAGCTTCAATTTGGGGTGGATTCGACGTTGGCTGTCCGACTACAACAACCTACAGGGTTGCTGCGCCTTAGCAACAGGTACACCGGCTCCGATTTGTTGTTGTTCTTGCTGTGCCAAGAACAACTCTGAACCTGCGAGCAATCGAGAACAAGCAAGAACAAGATGAACAGGTAGACAACTCACAGATCTGGATATAATCACAAAATTGGGGTTCTGAATCAAGCAAATCGGGTGGTCTCGTCGACACACGCGTTTACAAGGAAGTAGCTAAGGCTAAACTTGCATCTGAACAAAACCCATCCTCAAATAACGGCTGCCACAGGTTTATATAGTGGGAAGACGTCCTGGAGGCGTGGGGGGACTCAAACCCTAACTTAGAGAGGGCCCCTAATGGGCTAAACTGGATACAATGGGCCTCAGCCCATGACTGGAGGTCCGAACGCCTTTTCGACGATTCTGATCACGTCTGGAGGAGTTTGAAGCTGAGGTTGGACCCATCTGAAAGTAGACTTTGAGATCTTTCCTATGAGTACTCATTTGCCTTCAACAACATCCGGAGTGAAAAGTTATGACTGAAACAACCTAACCCTGATTGATGGTCCGATCCTGCTTTATAGTCCTGGTGCTCCTCCCATATTCCTAATCATAACAAAATCACCATAAGGATTTAGTAGTAGCCCATTCTGAGAAGAACTACTATAGACAGTGAGAAATGACTTGATCTGGTAATTAAGTTGACGCGCTCGAGCTCGTGTCATGGGTCCTTCTTGTGCAATTGGTTTGGTTGTGTCTGTGGAAGTGATGTCCTCATCAAGTACATTGTGGAAAGCCCATGAAGTCTACATTCAAATGTATCTAACCCCACCTTTATACCATATAGGAGTCAGCGCTAATCATTGTTTTAATACAAAAAGAGCCGCGTCACCCCAACTTGGGTCATTGAGCTGTGTATCAAGTTGAGCATATTAGAGGGCGCGTCCTAGGGTTTGAAGACGACCCCAGCATCCCCTGGTTGTCCTCCACCCAATTTAAAAGTCCAGCCGCCATCAAGAACAATGGGGTTTTCTTTTGTTATAGTTTAGCTCTTGTGCAAACTTTTTGATCTTTAGTTGTGTCCAATGGCCACCTGTTAGACAGTTTATGAGAACTCCACATTTCAGAGATTTCTGATTTGCCACATTCTTTTCTTGCTTGTTTTTCAATTGCTTGCAGGGATTGAACCTCGGGTTCAGGTTGACCTTGCTATTCCGACAAGGTCAATAACCATTCGGAGTTGGGTTCTGCGATTGATAAGGCGCACACGATCTATTCATTTGTAGTTGGATTGTGAGAGTTGACTCCACCAAATCGATAGTTATCAACTTACCGAAAAATCAGACACCTTTTGACACCGGATTGTTGGAGGGTGGGATCCTCCAAAGGTTGCACCCAAAGGGCAGTGAGGCTAAGGTGCCGCGCTACTGCCCGGCGCACCTCTGGTGGCATGCAGCTAGGGGAGAGGGAGAATTCCTCTTTCTCCGACCTACTTTATTAATTAACTAGACCTAGGCTTTTATAGCTATTTCCTAACAAACAGTTGAACTAATCTAAACAAACCCTAGAACGAATCTAAACAAACCCTGAAACTAATCCAATAATCTAGGAAAACTGCTAACCTAATAGATCTTATAGTTAAGGAGATCTGGTGGCAGCCAGCCGCCCGGCCAGCCATGCTCCTACTGATCAGCTGTGCAGCCCACCATGACATCTCTTCCTTCGTCGACAAACAGCTCATCCTCAAGCTGGAGTTTAGGTAGGAGAGCATCATCATTCTGAAGCTGTGGATAGTGGTCTAGGCAGATGGCCACCGGTGCAGATAACATCCCTAGCAGTAGCCGTACCCATGGATCCCAAATTCTCCTCGAAGTTGGTCAACTCCAGGTAGAACAAGCGCTGGCACTTGTGACCGTGGATGTAGGGCTCGTCGCAATTGTTGCCAAGCCCTTGGCGATGATATTTGACCATCTTGGTGGGTGACAGGCGATGAAGAGCCGGCAGAGGTTTTAGATGCTTTGATATAGTGAGCTCCCCCTCAATGTGTGCATATAGATCAAGAAATGGAATGACAAGACAAGATGCACATAATGAAAATATAAATTTGTGAGGGCTCCGCCTATATCAATGCATCCGTGGGGTGCAACTAGTGTGTGTGACAACAATATATAAGTGATGCTCATGACAAGATAAGATCAGATCACATAAATGCAAAGCGAGGAAGTAAAGAAACACCATTACAACCATACACGATCATAAAAGGTACGAGATCTTAAAATTACAATCATCCAAATATTCTTAATTAAAGTCTCACACACATACTTGGAATAGATAACAAAGATAGATAACTACTTCTCCCCCTTTGACATCACATCGCCAAAAAGGAGAAATGAAGTAGAAAGAAGATCACTCGAAGTCGAAATCTGCAAGTTCCGCATCACCACCATCACCATCATCATCATTGTCTCCATCATTGCTGTCTTCATCATCATCATCCTCTTCCTCGTACTCGGGATCGCCTTCCTCACTTGGATCTTCAGCTTCTCTGGCAACCTCCTGTGCAAAGCAGTAGGGAGCCTAAAGATCCAGCTCCTTCTCAAAAGGAGAGGGTGGAGAATACTCACGGGGAGGAGTGAACTGAAGATCAGCTTGGGCACCGAGACTTTGAACCTTGTCCTCCAAATATGAGAAGCGCTCATGAGACTTCTGGAAATGCTTCTCAGACTTTCTGTCTTGGGAGGCACAAAGGTTGAAGATGGACCAGAGAGCTCTAGAGATGAGAGAGCTCTTCTTCCTAGAAGCTTTGGTCTTGGGAAAATGAGTCCTAGCAGAGGTGGAAGGTGCAACAGGGGAATCAGCAGTTGAAGAAGGAACCGCTGTGAGCTTGATAGGATGGACCCTATAGGGACTATGAACTTTGTCATGAGATAGCCCAAAGCCACAAGTCTGCTCAATCAGGGCCATGAAAGGTGCATAGCCACAGCTCTTCAAAGGAGTGATGGAATTCTCAATAATTGAGGAATAGATTATCCAAACATACTAAAGCCCTTGTCCTTGTCTGGATGATCTTGCATACACGAAAGCAAGGTCTTCGTGTTGTGCAAGACACTAGTGGCATCTCCGCTCTTAGGGTCTGGTGTGTGGCGGAAGAGAGCGGTAAGGATGTTGTAGTAAGGAGACATACCATGGACCATTCCATAGATAGGAGGCCTAAAATCACCATCATACATGAAGCTTATCTCCTAATTGTTCAAGGTCCTTCCTCCATGAACATTCTCCCTTGCAAGATCATCACTATCAAAGCCAAGAACTGAAGCAAAGAACTGACGAGATGCATGAATTCGATTTCCCTCAAGACTCCAATGGAGCACCTCATCAAGTCCACTATCATCAATCCATAGGGTGGAATAGAACTGAGCTATAAGCTCCTCATTCCAACCATGCTTGAAACCCATGAACTTCTTCACATTTCTAGCTTCACACAAACGGATCACTTCATCGAACACGGGATCCTTCTTCTTTTCCATATAGTCCCAATCAATCCACTACCTAGGAGTGGTCCTATTCTTCTTGTCATAGATTACCGATCTGTACCAATCAAGTTGAAACATGTTATGAAATATGTGATCTGCCACTCCCTCCTCAGTTTTAAACAAGTATCCTCCAATCTCTTAGCCATCAAATCATGGGATCACCTCTTATGATCGACCATCCTCCTTGGATTGACAAAAGGAGGATACTCCACTTTGGGGTAATGCACTCGGTAGACAACATTGCACTTGAGAGGACGGACATCCTTGTGTTGCCTTGCTGACTCGTTCGGATCAGTTGGCCGACCCATAAGCCCTTTTCCTTTTCCTTTTGCTTTGCCTTTGGCTTTTGGGTGAGCGGACTTCTTCTTTGGGGTGGGCTGAGCAGAAACACCCACTTGAGGGTCCCGAATGACAATGGCACTAGATGAGCGGTTGGGCTGTCTCTTCCTTTTCGCCACCAGACTACGCGTCGGGGCTATCTCATCTTCACTAGAAGAGCCATCCACTACAGGATTCTTTGTACAAGCCATCTGTCAATGAAGAGAGTTACCGGCAGTAAGAAACCCAGATGACGTGAAGAAATAGCTAAAAAAAGTTTTGAATTTAACTTAGAAGATTGGAACAAAACAGGCAAGGTCGGAGTATCCGGCTAGGGTCCGAAGACTCCAGCCAGGAGCCGAACACTCTGGTAAAACCTAACTCTGCCCAAAATGACACCAAAAACATGGGAGATCAAGGAATGCTTTTTGGTGGCCGTTCTAGGTGTTCATACACACAACTTTATCAAAGAGTTGTTGTCTAAAACCTCCAAGAAAAGTAGATCTAGCCAAAACAAGTTTGAATGAAGATTTTGGTGAATCTATGATTTCAACCATGGGATTGCTACCAAACCACTAGCATTGCCTTAGAAACATGTGGTAGCAAGATTGAAACCATGGGATGAACTTAAAATCTTCTAGAGAGAGAGATCGGGCAAGATGAGATTACTCTAAAACCTTGAGAAAAAGACCGGTTGATGATCGGAGACTCCGGAGAAGGGATTGAGGGGAGGTTTCCGTAGAAATCCCATAGAAATCCCACTCCAAAGTCAAAGATTTGAACAAGTGATGAGAGGAGTTGATTTGGGGGTGTTTGGAGGCGCTAGGGTTCTATAAATATCCTTGGCAACGGTTGGATCCTTTTATACCCTGAGAGCCCCGGAGACTCCAGCCACAAGCCGGATACTCTGACGCCGGAGACTCTGTAAGGGACCGGACACTCAGACAGGGGGATCTGCTGGAATGAAATTTTTAAACATGATTTTGAGGCAGATTTTGATGATGGAAAATGATAGAGGGAGTGAGAGACTTATATCTCTTAACTATTGGTGATTAGCCAACAGCCAACATTTCAATAACAATAATCACCATAGTCAAGTATATGCCAAAAACGACAAGAGCAGATAAATTAGCTTTCAAAATCACTCTAAGTTTTGACAAACCTTTTGTTTTTCAATCAAATAGAAGATAACAAGTAGATGTAAACTATCTCAAGCCACATTGGATACATCAAGGATATTTAGCTCATTTCTTAGTTCACAAAAGAATTTTTCATCTAATAGCTTGGTGAAGATATCGGCTAGTTGTTTTTCGGTTCTCATATGGGATACTTCAATATCTCCTTTGATTGAATGTTCTCTCAAGAAATGATGCCAGATATCAATGTGTTTGGTTCTTGAGTGCTCACAAGGGTTATGGGCAATTTTAATAGCACTCTCATTGTCACAAAGAAGTGGAATATAGTTCAGATTATAGCCGTGGTCCTTTAGAGTTTGTCTCATCCAAAGAAGATGTGCACAACAACTCCCGGCTGCTACATACTCCGCTTCGGCTGTGGATAGGGCAATGGAATTTTCTTTCTCGGAGGACCAAGAAAGTAGGGATCATCCCAAATATTGGCAAGTCCCGAAGGTGTTTTTTCTATCCACTTTGCTACCGGTGTAGTCCGCATTAGAATAACCAATGAGACTAAACTTTGAGCCTTTAGGATACCTAAGCCCTAGCTTAGGTGTGTGAACCAAGTATCTCAAAATTCTCTTAACGGCTGTCATATGGCATTCTTTGGGTGCGACTTGAAAACGTGTACACATATACACACTAAGCATGATATCGGACCTAGATGCACAATGGTAAAGCAAAGAGCCAATCATGGAGAGATATACCTTTTGATCAACATCCTTATCCTTCTAGTTGAGATCGAGGTGCCCATTGACTTGCATTGAGGTCTTGATGGGTTTGGCCTTCAACATGTCAAACTTCTTTAGCATATCTTGAGTGTACATGGTTTGACTTATGAAGGTCCCATTCTTGAGTTGCTTGATTTGAAAACCTAGAAAGAATTTCAACTCCACCAAATTTGACATCTCAAACCTCTTTGCCATTATCTTGCTTAACTCATCATAAAATCTTGGTTAGTAGAGCCAAATATAATGTCATCGACATATACTTGGCACACAAATATATCATTGTTTAGTTTTCTTGTGAAGAGAGTAGGATCGGCCTTTCTGATCTTGAACTCATGTTTAAGGAGAAAATCCCTAAGGCATTCATACCATGCTCTAGGTGCTTGTTTAAGCCCATAGAGTGCCTTTTGGAGCTCGTAGACGTGGTTGGGATGCCTCATGTCTTCAAATCTCAGAGGTTGCTCCATGTATACTTCCTCCTTGATTGAGGAAGGCACTTTTCACATCTATTTGATGTAGCTTAAAATTGTGGTTAGTAGCAAAGGCAAGTAATACGCGAATAGATTCAAGCCTAGCTACAAGTGCATATGTTTCATCAAAGGCTAAACCTTCCACTTGTGAATAACTTTTTTCTACAAGCCATGCTTTATTTCTTGTCACCACGGCATCTTCATTTTGTTGGTTGCGGAACACCCATTTGGTGCCCACAACATTTTGCTTTGGCCTCTCCACCAGTGATCACACTTCATTTCTTGTGAAGTTATTCAACTCTTCCTGCATGGCCATGACCCAATCCGGATCTTCGAGTGCATCTTCTACACTCATTGGCTCTAAACAGGAGACAAAAGAGTAATGTTGACAAAATTTAGCAACTTGAAATCTAGTGATTACCTCTTTATCGATGTCGCTAAGAATTTGCTCAACGGGGTGATCCTTTTGTATGCTTTGGTGTACTCTTGGGTGTTGTACTTGGCTTGAAGTTTGACTTCCTTCTTCCTCGACTTCTTGATCCTAGGTTGGAAGATCATCTTTTGAGGTTTCCCAATTATCATCAGCTTGTTGATCATTTTCTTGACCTTAATTGACATTTGGTTGATCTTGAGTTGATGAAGAGGAATCTTATTCTATATCTTTTGGCTCTTGTGGTCGTACATCACCAATTGGCATCCTCCTTATAGCGTCGCATGGAGCTTCTTCATCATGTACATGATCATGAACAACTTGCTCCGCTTGGGAGCCTTTAGATTCATCAAATGTGATGTCACGCGAGACTTCAACGCAACCATTGATCTTGTTGAAGACTCGGTAAGCATGTACATATGAACCATACCCAATCAAGAACCCTTCATCCACCTTGGGTGCAAACTTAGATGTCTAGGGTTTCTTGTTGAGTATAAAGCATTTGCTCCCAAAGACAAGAAAGTGGGAGATGTTAGTTATGTTACCGGTGGGTATCTCATATGGAGTTTCCTTCCAGAGCCGGTGGATATAAAGTCAGTTGACAGACTGGCATGTGGTGTTGACGGCTTCGGCCCAAAAACGATCGGACATCTTGTATTCATCAAGCATGGTTAAACTACAAGAAATGTAGCTTTCTATGACAATTTCTTATTGTCACAGAACATGAACAAACCATCATTATTCAGATTCGGTGACGCGATGATGACAAAAATCAATTCGTCACCTATCATGCGTCTCTATCCATGTTCTATGACGAAACAAAAAAACGTCACTAAATCTATGACATCCCTCAATCCATCACAAAATTATGACGTTAGTTTTTGTCACTAATTTACTAAGAAAATGTCACAACTCGTTACATGAGAAATGCCATTTAGGATTGAAATTGTCATAAAATTTTTAGATCAAGTGACATGAGAATCAACATGTATCTCACATAGCAGCAAATAACATACAACCAATCAAAATCATAAATAACATAATAATGCCTCATCCCATACAGCACCATATAATTAATTATACATCAAAAGATGGGGATCACATTTTCAGAACAGATTTGGACATCAACAGTTGCTAGAACAAAAGTCAAAGTTCTTTCTCAAATAGTACATTTGCGATTGATCTTCAGGGCTGCACTCACAATGCCGGAAGCTTTAAAAAACTTCAATCTTGGTAAGACTTGATAAATAACTTTAGTTGTGTTGACGCCGAAATTGGGTCCGGACCAACACACCGCTTGCACGTCCGCGTGTAGGAATACCGGCGCTTTTTCAATGTCGGATTTGAGCAGCGCATAGACAACCCCGCCTCGGGAGGGACCCCATCAGAGGAGGATTGTTTTAGGGGTGATTCGGGCTCGGTCTGGCCAGCCGAATCGCCTTCAACCGTCGCCAGGACGAAGGAATTACAACACAAAGGTCGAGTAAGGGGATTAGTGTTTGGAGAAGAATGAAAATGTAAAAACAAATGATAGGTTCGATTGGGATACCCCTCAATCGGCCATGGGCCTCTATTTTATAGAGGTGGGATGGTCTTATCCCGTAGGGCAACGGATCCCTCAAGTTAAGAAACAAATTAGAATTGATCTGCTGAAAACTTTTCTAAATTGACATTAACGGAGTCTCCGATAAAGTGCCAGACACTCCGGTTACGGAGTCTCCGGTAAGATGCCGAAGCTTCCGTCGTGTAATTACGGCAACCCGAGAGGGCCTACCAGACCTTCTGCTATAATGTCGGACACCCCGATGGGCTTTCTGCCCCAAAACGAGATGGCTTGCTGGACAGTCCGACGTGGTACCGGACGCTCCGATGGGCTGGAAGCCCAAACCTGAAATGGCCTGCCAGATAGTCCGGCATGACGCTAGACGCTCCGGTGCCGGATGGTCTGGCGCAGTGTCGGACACTCCAGTGAGATAAGCGCACAAACCCGAGAGTGCTTGCCGGAAAGTCCGGTGAGCCGAGTGCCCTGAACCCGAGAGGGCTGGTCGGACTCTCCGGCAACGTGTCGGACAATCCTGTGGGTCAGCGATTTTTGGGTGTCAACATATGCCCTCTTGTTTTTTGGTGAAGTTCCTGCACCATAAAAGATTCTAAGCGCCCAAAAACGTCTAAGAGCAATGGTTCTCTTGACTCATCAGCCATTGTATCAATCTTAGCAACGATGTTTTTCATATCAATCATTCTTTTTCCTTATGCTTTTTGCCATACACTTGGATGATATTTTTTTCAAGTATAGGCCGTTAAGGACCCTAGGTAATGATTCCTCTCGAACATCCTCCAACATGAATCCATTTCTGGTAATAACTTTTACTACTCTATATGGCTCTTCCCAATTAGGAGACCATTTTCCAAATTTGTTGCTTCTTGAGCCTACGGGCAAAATAGTTTTCCACACTAATTCGCTCACCTAAAAAGTTTTAACCTTTACCTTCTTGTTGTAAGCCATAGCAACTCTCGCCTTGTCTTTCTCAATCTCTTTCAAGGCACTCAAATGCTTATCGGTGACTTCATCAATATTGTCTAGCATTTAAGTCCTATACTCATCGGAGGATAAGTCATTTTGTTTAGCTAATCTTAAAGCTCTTAGATTTACCTCAACGTGTAAAACAGCCTCTTGTACATACACGAGCTCATAAGGTGTTACCTTAGTTTCTCGTGCCTAGATATCCGATGAGCCCACAAAGCCTCTGATAAGACTTCATGCCACCTCTTAGGATGGTTCTCTATCTTTTTCTTAATGAGTTTGGTCAACGTTTTATTATTAGACTTGGCTTGTCCATTGGCATGAGCATAATATGGAGATGAATTGAGTATCCTAATCCCGTAGAATTCGGCAAACTCTTTGACATGACCGGACGTAAAGTAAGTACCTTGGTCAGTAGTCAAAGTTTGAGGTATGCCGAATCTATGAATAATATGCTCGATAAGAAACTTAGTTACCTCTTTCTGCGTCATGTTCTAGCCACCACTTCGGTCCATTTGGTGAAGTAATCTGTCACTACTAACACGAAGTGGTGTCTCTTCGAAGATGGAGGATGTATTTGCCCTATGAAGTTCAAACCCTATCCTCGGAATGGCCACAGTTTTATAATGGGGTTCATCATGGCAGCGGGTGCCAATTGAATATTGCCGAACCTTTGGCACTCTTCACATCCTTTGTAGTAACGATAATAATCGACAATTATGGTTGGCCAATAGAATCCGGCCCTCCTCAACAACTATTTTATTTTTGGAGTTGATTGATGCATACCACAAATGCCCTCATGAACTTTCCCCATGGCTACTTTGGCCTCATCATCACCCAACCATTTCAAAAGCAAATCATCTCCCATTCGGCGGTATAAGTTAACATCAATCAAAGTATATTTGAAAGCTTCATGACAAACCTTCGTATCCACACTTTAGGTTGGATTACGAATGTATTAAACTATGAGTGACCTCCTGTCAAATAATTCGGCACTATTACGGTTTAAGGTGTTAGTATCCAAATGGTCTAGTTCTAGCACTACAAGCATCGGTTCCTTAATAACTGAAAATTTACCTCTACTAACATTGTAACCCGATGCTTGTTCGCCATCATTTTCTTTACTGTTTTCTAGCCTAAGCACATAATGTATATTGAACTCATCCATCCCTCAAATGATGTCTAGGCACTTGTCCAACATGGCATTCAATGATCTGTCTAAGCATTGAACATTTTCAGCAACTTGTTGCACCACTAACAACAAATTGCCAAAAGCCTCTACATGTTTAACCCTCATGAACTTTAACATCTCCAAACCGAACAACAATACTTCATATTCGGCTTGGTTATTTTTGCAATCATACTCTAATCGGTTTGAGAATTCAAAGTTTGCATCATGATGAGAAACTAACACCTTGACCCTCTTTGCAAACTGATCCATCAAAATACAACCTTTAAAGGGTAAATATCACATAATCAACATCTAAATCATGCTCTAAGTCAATCTGATGTTCAACAATAAAATTAGCAATAATTTGGCCTTTCATGGATTGCAGCGATTCATATGCCAAATTATATTCAATCAATGTATAAGCCTATTTACCAAGCCTACCACTAGAAATCGGCCTATGCAACATATGTTTAATAACATCGGCTTGACAAGCAACAACACAAGTACTAGATAGCAAATAATGTCTCAACTTGGTGCAAGCATGATACAAGAAAATGCATAGTTTCTCAATGAGATTGTACATTGTTTCTGCATCCACCAACCGTCGGCTCACATATGTGATCACATACTCCTTCCCTTCGGCTTCTTGTGTCAAAACAGCACCAATCACATCATCCTCCGCCGCTATTTAATGATGAAAAGGAAGGGCGCCCCAAGAACCGACGGCGAGGACAAGTACTCTTTGATCTTCTCAAAAGCTTCTTGCTATTTTGCCCCTCAAGTAAATTCAGTTTTATTTTTTAACCGAAGAATAGGAGTAAATGCATTGATTTTTTTCTCGACAAGTTAGATATGAACTGCCTCAATTAATTCACTTTACCTAAGAATCTTTGCAATTCTCTCTTACATGTAGGCGCTTTCACGTTCATAATTGCTTCTATTTTCATTGGATCTACCTCTGTGACCTTTTCGTGTATTATGAAGCCTAAAAACTTCTTGGCCGATACACCAAAAGCACACTTTAGCGGGTTCATCTTTAAACCGAAACGACGCAGTCAGTCCAAAACGAGTTGCAAATCGGCTAAGTGAGAATCTGAAGCGGCCGATTTGATCACCACATTATCTATGTAAACCTCCATGATGACACTAAGCAAATCATGAAAGATAAAGTTCATGGCTCTTTGATATGTGGCACCCGCATTCTTTAACTCAAAAGTCATGACAACCCACTCAAACAATCCTACAAAACCAAGACATCTAAAAGCAGTTTTAGACATATCCTCTACGGCTATGAAGATTCGGTTGTATCCCGCATTACCATCAAGAAAACTAATAACTCTATAGCCGGAAGTAGCATTAATCAACATATCAGCTATGGGCATAGGATATTCATCTTTAGGAGTGGCTCTATTCAAATTTCTGAAATCAATACAAACTCTTATCTTACCGGTGTTCTTCTCTACCGGCACGATGTTAGATATCCACTCTGCATACTTGCAAGGTCTTATAAATTTTGCGTCAAGTAATCGGTTAATTTCTTCTTTAATCCAATCATGCATATTCAGGTTAAATCTTCGCATCGGTTGCTTAAAGGGCTCAAAACCAGATTTTATGGGAAGCCGATGCTCAACTAGCTCACGGATCAACCCGGACATTTCATTATAAGATCTTGCAAAACAGTCTACATATTCTTTTAATAAACCGATTAATTTCATCTTATAATCGGCTTTTAGATTTTTGTTTATATAAGTTGGCCTACGATTGTCATCACTGCCAAGGTTTAGCTCCTCAAGAAGATCGACTGATATGAATCTTTGTCCTAACTTGTCCATGTTCTCTATTTCTTCTATAGCTTCGCATATATCGTTCGTGTTGGACCGATAGTATTTCACTCTCTTTTGCAACCAATCAAGATTAGATTCCAGTAAATCAAATTATATGGTTGAGTTAATTTTCCATCGGCTTTACATTGACAGGTACAAAACCATCTCTAGTTAAACTAAGAAAATTATAATCCATCAAATCTAAACCAGTCAAGCATTTGACGGTGTCATGCGAAAAACAAGATGATTCGGCCATAGCAACACAAGCCGATGCATCCGCATGAACAATCTCTATATCATCACCAACCCATTGTATCAAGAATTGATGCAATGTAAAGGGAACACATCTATTGGCATGAATCCAATCACGTCTTAAAATCAAGCTATAACTACCGCGCACATCGGCAACAAAGAAAGCGGTAGCCATTGTCACATTTCATGTGTTTAGAGTCATTAATCAAGTTGTTTAGATCCAATTCCAAAAAGATGCGGAGGAAACTGAACTCTAGAAGCAAACAAAGGTGTTAAGATTTTCAATATCAGATTTAAATTCCAATTTAAAAGTAAAGCTTCAAAACATTTCAAAAATTTAAGCATTTGAAATAGGAGAATCAAGTCCTTAATGAAACATGGATGTAAGTGGCGAAATTCATAAAAAGTTTACTAGAGTTTTGACCAAATTCAAAAGAGCCCAGTTAGTTAAAAGGATTAACACTTACCTGTATTCAGAATTCTCCAGAATACAAAATACTTGGAATTTAAATTCGAGACTAAAACAAAAGTCGTTTGTCCCAAAATTTTCTACCTCCTTGCCAAATTTCAAGACTTTTAGAACTGTGGAGTTAGTCGTTTCAGACCTTGGAAACTAGTTAACTGATATTCCTTCAGCGGATTTCTTTAAGTCCGCTTAACAATTACTCCCTCCGTTCCTAAATTGATGTCGCCGTTGACTTTTAATTTCAACTTTGACTTTTCGTCTTATTCAAAAAAATTTGATCAAAATTATATATTTTGTTATAATTTGATTAATCATTAGAGTTATTTGAATCACAACTTAAAATTTTACATATTTGAATTAATTTTTTGAATAAGACAAAAAGTCAAAGTTGATACTAAAAGTCAACGGTGACATCAATTTAAGAACGGAGGGAGTCGCTGTTTTCAAAATTCTATAACTCGCAATACTTTTGGGATGTGCCAATGCATGTTGGTAGTATGGGAGAAGACTCTGTCATGAACATCTCCACCATGTTTCGTTCACATCAAAGCTCAGGAGATAACTAGCTTAGGAGGTGCGCACGCATGTGATCTACTCAAAACAACAAGAGATCGAAGAAAAACTACCCGGGATGCGCCGGATTTGGTGAAGAATGGCGGTCGGGTCCGAAGCACGTGATTTGGGGGAAAGTTCGAAATCTCGCCCAACCGGATGGAAGAGAGGTGAGACGAGGCAGTGGGGAGCTAGACGGTGCTCTGGCGCAGCACCTTGGCAAGGATTGATGGCCGGGGAAGGTCAGGGCAGGGGGTCTCGCGGTGGCGTTCAGTAGAGAGGAGTGGCATTCGTGAGAGAGAGAATGAGAGAGGGGGCCGAACTCGGCTTTGGACATGGGGTGCTTGCCGTGTCCCGCGCGACTCTGGGGCAGGGCATGTCGCGGCCTTCATGGGTTGCATGCACACGGGGAGAAGTGAGCGGGTGGCACCTGGAAGGCTTCGTGGCGGCTGCAGGTAGGAGAAGACGCGGATGGGAGGCTGACAGGCGGGTCCCGCTTTTTTTCTTTTTTCCTGATTTTCGCTGATTTTTTGCGCTGCTCGCTGTTTTGCTTCGAAATCTGTACTTTTCGAGCTCCAAAAATTTTAAAACTTTATAGAGATCTAGAATTTTTTGAGAGGAACAACTTTTATTTTGGACCCAAGTATAAAATCGAAATACATTTTTTTTATAAAATTTTGAAGAAGGAAATCATTTAAAAGAAATAATTCATTTGGACCTCTTAAACATTAACATAAAATTTCACAAAATTTCTAAAAATGCAAATCTTTGCAATACCTTTCATAATAGAATTTTATTTCACAATATTTATTTTAAAAAAATTTGAACTCGTATTGAATTTAAATTCTAAATAAAATTGGGGATTCGTTTGAATCGTTTTAAAAAAATTTTAGAGCTCGGTTCCAAAATTTCAAATTCAAACAACTTGATTTATTTGCTTTGAAAATGTGGGATGTCACAGCCCTCCCCCTTAAAGAAATCTCGTCCTGAGATTTAAAACAAAAGAGGGGGAGAATAGAACATCATGAGAGACTGCAGAAACTCGAGAAAATTCTTCTGTAAATACTCTTCGGTCTTCTACATGGATTCATCTTCGGTGTTGAATCTTGTAAAAAAATTTGAAACCTTGATTCTTGGCAATCATAAAGATCAATACTTGGCATGGCTTCTCTGAAAAAAACCAGATCAGGTTGCAGTTGCTTGATATTGACGGTCATCACATCTCTTGAGACATTGAAGAGCTTCTTCTGTTGTGACACATTTGTCTATTCCGAATAGTTAGACTGATAATTCTAGTGGATACCCATCAAACTTGCACTTTTTTGATGACCGGAAAATGGACCAAGGTGCCATGGAACTAACCTATCATTGACTCGCAAAGTTGTGCTTTCTCTCATTGGTCAATCTTAGGGATATAAGGATCACTGACTGCCAAGACAAATTTAATTAACGAACAAGATTTTGGGAATAGACTAAGATAGAGGTAATGGAAACAAGATAAACAAGGGTTTGTATAGTTTTAAATATCAGTTAATACATGAGTTTGGTAGCAAGGATATGTGGAAAAATCAATATGGAGACTCGATGATTCAAAAGATTTACGCTGGATACAGGCAAACCACATTATGTTCAAAAGATATAATTAACAATCTACACGAGGATTGCATGCATCCATCTTGACTCAAAATAGGATATAGATTTAAAAGCGAGGTTGAGACAGATAAGGAACTCTCGACACAATATTCTCAATCTCGGTTGCGTAGTCCGGACAATACGCCATCCGTTCAGAAGAATACTGCAATTGGATCCCCTATCAAAGACCAAAGTGGAGGTTCTCTTTGTATCACGATTTTGGTTTTGAAAGGCGCCTGGGCATTCAAAGACCAAAATCATGCTTTTAGAGAGCTCAACAGCAAGTCGAATTCAAGGAAAGTGAACTCGAATTTCAAGTAGGCTCTAAAAGGAAAGTGAACTCGAATTTCAAGTAGGCTCTAAAAGGTTGGAAATGAATATAGCTTTAGAAGGACAGCTATAAAAATGGACAAGAATGATATGAGAATTTTTTTTTTTTGAGTAAAAGATCAAGGGTTTAGAGCTACTCACTTTCAAGGTAGGGCTTCCAAGATACATATAGATTACGGTTGGACACAGAGGTGAATTAATGAGAGATTTAACCTGCCAATAGCTCGATATTCTCACGTAGGTTTGCACAAAAGAGGTTTACCTACAATGTACAAACAAAATGTATAATTTAGGAAGAGCAAGGAACTGGGCGGTACAGCTCAATGGTATGGGTCAAGATGCTTCTCATGGTGAAATGCATTGCTGCTATAGTGCACATGCGGAGATATGCTGGCATAATGATGCATTGCTATTATGGTGCATATGCGATGATGCATATGAATAGTGAACAATGATGTATATGCTAAATGATGCAGGTCATGAGATGCCTCAGAATGTATACAGCAAGGACGCATAGGTTTTTGGTAATGCAATCCTGAGTATCATTCAAGTTATAAATTGGAAACATGAGGAATTTTATGGGAGCTTTCCTCATGGTACGAGGACATAACAAGGAAGATTCAAGGGTTCCGCAAGATGAGAGCTTTCTGTATGACTCGAACACAATGTACAAAAGTTGAGAACTTATGACAAACAGCACGATTGCGTCAAAGGAGGTTAGAAATGCTTATAACGGAAATCTGAATACAAGAATTGAAGCAACAATTTAGAAGGTAAGAGCATCAAAAAACGATTCCTAGAGTCGAGTTGGTGAAACCGACTATTTGATCAGAAGGACTGGATTTGATCAGAAGGACTGGGTAAAACTGTATTGAGTCGTTCCTAACCTTGTGTTTAGATGGTTCTCCTTTATCTCTTTTCCTTTCTGTGCGGATGGACCACTGCGCTAAGAATCCAAACGTTCAACATAAATACTAATCCACAAAAGCCGAGAGATCTCGCAAACTTGGACAGCCAAAATCGAAAGGAATTTGAGAATGGTAGTACGAATCAATTCAGACTGGTAATTGAGACCATTGTTCAAGTGATAACTTTGCTCTACGCCACGTTTCTCGATCAAGGAGCAAGGAAAAACAGAACGACAATCGTTCTATTCCGGACTGGTAGCTGTCACAAAACTAATTTCTGGCACTTAAAGAGTTTGAATCAGAACTGGCATTCAACAACAACGTTGTAAAGGACTTCCATAGTTTTCCAACGCATATTTACTTTTCCTCATACGATAACCAGACAGGAGATATGCCCTCTGAAATGTGACAGTTGAGGTGCTGAAATTCGGTTCGGGACAGATTGAGATTTTTAACCTAGTTTGGATTTTTACCAGGGTTTGTGCGACGAATCTTAGAGAATTTTGACTACCAAACCTGCAGGGAAAATCATGACCTTTCTATAGAGTTCTTAATCTTGAAGATTGATCAAGAAATGATGTAGCTATGAATTTTTAAGTGGCTTGGAGTCGCAGGATTCAGCATGGTTGCATATTTCTCGAACAAATGCACCAAAGGTTACTTCGAAATAAGCATGCTGGAAGTAAGTTGGGATGCCAGATTTCGGATCAACAAACCGAAAGGTAACAATATCAAAAATAGAATTCCTAGAGTTGGATTGCTGACAATGATTTTATGGAAAGGAAAGGCTGAGTAAAAACTACACTAGGTTGTTCCTAGTAACCTTACGGTCTTGCAGGCTTGCGGGAAAACGGAATACTAGCATCATAAATCGTCTCTTCTCGGTACTTCATCATGTCTGTTAACTCTTTAGCCAAACTTGGTCCGAGATGAAGGCATTCTTGTCCTTTGATTAAATAGGCCCTCTTTGTCTTTTTCACGCATACAAACCGCTCTACCAAATAATCAGCACGTAGGTCAGATACCTAGTCTTTAGAAGCTCATAGGCTCCATAAACTTTATGCAATCTGCCCTAACTGCAGTAGCAGTTGAAATTCAAAGCGGCTTTACCCCAAAGTTGACATGGTTAAAAAATTTTAAAACCCCCTTTTCTTTTAACAAGATAGGAAAAAAATTTAGATGATTTGGTTATTTACGATATTTAAATGCAGATGCTCAATATGCAATAGTCCTATGAAACCTCATCAAAATAAATGTTGGCCAATATACTTGACCTTACGTGACCTCAGTGGCAAACACGATCTCTCAATTTCTACACGATCTAACGACGAGCAGTTAGCACACTCAAAAAGCCACCTCATAAGACAAACACTAATATAGTCCTTAATTGGGCTTGAACTAAGGGCTTTCAGCGTAGTTAGCTTTTCACAAATAGCTTTAAAGTCGTACTATTCTTGATATTGCTCTGATACTAGCTTTGACAGATCGCCCTGCGAAAAGACGATCCATCGACCTCCAGGATCTTATCGGGTGTCACTCGGTAAAGCGAGGACCAACAGTACAACTCAAGCACAAAAATATGATACAAACTGTTGTTTAAGTTTACAAAATAAAGGATTTAAAAAGTGTGAAAGCAACAACCTAAATAATCTATCAGGGAATCCTGAAATCTAAGCAGAGAATGTGTCGAGCCCATATGAGGCACCTTCTGGCAGCACACACCAACAACACATTGCGGCATTCTAGTCTTCCATTGGTATTGTAGAGGAAAAAAGAATCACACCTGCAACAAAACAACAAAAAGCCAAGCTCTGAACATTCAAATGCTCAGCAAGTCTTACCCATCAATATGACCAGCTACAGCCGACTCTAAAGAATATGATAAGGCTGACTCACAGGGATGGCTAGTTGGCAACAAGAAGTGCTAATAGTAAATTCTTACTTTTAAATTTTAGCAGTAAATTTAATTTGCACTATAATCTACATCAAACATGGTTGCCAAACAATTTATATTGAATATACCAGGCAAAACTTATTAACATCCTCATTCATTTCTTAATTCACTTCTTACTACGATGTGACACAGTGAGACAAGCAATACTCGTTACTGTGAGGGGCAGCGATTATAATCAATTTACATCCAGCTGGAGAAACCTGATTACACGACACGTACGCGCTTTTCAAAAGCAGCACGTGGCAACCTTTCACAAGACTGCCTCAATGTCGATCTGCTGCTACCAACCTGGGCAAAAGGGCCTACACGCAATCCACATCCAGACGTGATTTCTGAGTCCCATGTCCTCAGTATGTAATCAGTACTGTTCAAACTTGCTCAATAGGGCTTATAATGATACGGTCCTTAACTGACACAGACAGGACTACAACACATTGACCATGCATCTGCAATGGACACATGTCGTTTTACAACCTACTTCCCTGCACGGTCTCTAGTTTATTCCATGTGACAAAGTAATCCATCCTTTACTAATACTATAACTCGCGAGTGAAGACTTATCCAGACTTCTACCATCAAAAGAACTATTAGCTTAGCTCTACATCGAAATACCCGTACCAAAAATACTTAACATGGGTAAGGTACCTATCATGCAGTCTAAGGTTCCAATCAACTCTGAAACCTAAATGCACAGTCATTAATCATTAAATATACAGTGATAAAATAAAAACTTAAAACAGGGTTAATGCACCGGGGCTTGTCTGGTTGTTGCTCACAGTTAGTTTCCTCAACAAACGAAACATCGTCGAACTCCTCCTCAGTTAGCTCGGCTCCTAACATGAATTGATATGCATAAGTGCGGGAATATGCACATGCGATGATAGCTTTTTATTTTCAAAAGATGACTAGTAAATTTAGTTATAAAACTTCTTTAAAATGGTTTTTGAAAACAAAACACCATCTTGGTGTTGCTCACAAAATCATAGGGGTTTAAATAAATTTTTGACAAAGTTTCAAGATTTACTTAAATCATATAGATTTATAATGATTTAAATATTAAACATAAGAAAACATTAATAAAAATTTTTTTGACGAAATTAAAAATGATTTTTTTCTAAAACATAAATGTTAACTAAATAAACAGAAGAGTATATTTTCTAGGATTTATTAAAATCAAATGAATTTATAATGAATTAAGTAGTGTTTAAACAAAATATAACCTTTATAAAATTAGTTTTGATGAAAATAAATATGAAACTTTGCAGAACCAAAAATTTTAATTAAATATACAGGAAAGTGAGTTTTCCAAGATTTATCATGTCAAAGAATAATGATAATGCATTAATGAATTATTTAATGATCTGAAATAATTAAATTAATTTCATGCATAAAATAAAAATTGGTTAGCTCCAAAATATAGTTCTAGTTGAAAGGATCCTAACAAAATTTATTTCACAATTTTCCGGGTTAGGATGAATTTTCTATGAATTTTACAACTTGAAAATATTTTCTAGCAATTAAATAAATCATTTCGCAAAATACTAAAAATCCCAGCCAAAATGGGCCTGCTACACTGGGCCACAAGGGTCCTGACCCATCTGTGGCAGGCCACATAGTGGGCCGCGAGGATCTGGCCCAAATCGGGCGGCCTCACGCGGTGCTGCAGGGATGAGCCGCACGGGATCCCGGCATAGCCACTCAGGATCCCGGCGCGAGCGTGAGCTCGCCATCCATGGCGCTCACCGCCGGTGCACGGCAGCATCGAGCCGGAGCGCCGTGCCGATGGCCAAGCAAGAAAAGGATAGCACCAAAATGCTCTACGCCACATGGAGAGTTCACATAGGAGGTCGACGCGGTGGAGGCCTCACTAGAAACCGGCCGGTGTCGAGCTTCGGCGAGGTGGCGCGGCCGGAAGAGCGGACCAAACTCGAAGATTTCTTCTCTGAGAGCTCCACCTGAGTACGGAGAAGGCCGGCGTGGTCACGGACATCGATGAGGAAGGCCGGAGCTAGAGGCTCAACGGCGAGGTCGACGGGTTCTGTGGCCGGTGGGATTTAAAGTTTGAAATTCCTGCGCCAAGGATCAGTAAATCGGTCGATTAACTTGCTTAGGAGGTGCGTACGCATGTGGCCTACTCAAAACGACAAGAGACCGAAGAAAAACTACCTGGGATGCGCCTGATTTGGTGAAGAACGGCGGTTGGGTCTGAAGCACGCGATTTGGAGAAAAGTTTGAAATCTCGCCCAATCAGATGGAAGAGAGGTGACCCGAGGCAGTGGGGAGCTAGATGATGCTCTGGCGCAGCACCTTGGCAAGGATTGATGGCCGGGGAAGGTCGGGGTAGGGGGTCTCCCGGTGGCGTTCGGGAGAGAGGGCTTCGTGAGAGAGAGAATGAGAGAGGGGGCCGAACTCACCTTTGGACACAGGGTGCTTGCCGTGTCCCGCGCGACTCTGGGGCAAGGCACGTTGCGGCCTTCGTGGGTTGCATGCATGCGGGGAGGCGTGAGCGGGCGGCAGCTGGAAGGCTTCGTGGCGGCTGGAGGTAGGAGAAGACGTGGATGGGAGGCTGACAGGCGAGTCTCGCTTCTTTTCTTTTTTTCCTGATTTTCACTGATTTTCTGCGCTGCACGTTGTTTTTCTTCGAAATCTATACTTTTCTAGCTCCAAATATTTTGAAACTTTACAGAGACCTAGAATTGTTTGAGAGGAACAATTTTTATTTTGGGCTCAAGTACAAAATCGAAATACATTTTATTCTATAAAATTTTGAAGATGGAAATCATTTAAAAGAAATAATTCATTTGGAGCTTCATAAAATTTCTAAAAATGCAAATCTTTGCAATACCTTTCATAATAGAATTTTATTTCACAATATTTATTTTAAAAAAAATTGAACTCGTATTGAATTTAAATTCTAAATAAAATTAGGGATTTGTTTGAATCATTTTTAAAAAAAATTTAGAGCTTGGTTCTAAAATTTCAAATTCAAACAACTTATTGCTTTGCTTTGAAAATGTGAGATGTCACAGTTCCCACCCCGGCAACATTTCTCTTTGAGTTCCCTGTTCCGCGGCGTGCCCTTCACTGCCAGGAACCATGCGCCAGGTGCCACGCATCACCGGCAGGGCCGCAGGGCAGTGGCCGCAGGAGCACAGGGTGGCGGCTGTATGAGCGCGGGGCAAGGGCAGAGGCGCGCAGCGCGACGGATGGCCGAGTGGCGCGGCAGCTGGCCTTCAGATCGCGGGGCAGGCCGGCGCGGAGCACGCCAGGCGGTGAGGTCGCGGGGCAGCACAGGCAAGCAGCGCTAGGTCACGAGCTCAGAAGGGAAGGGAAAAAGAAGGAATCAGGTTCCTTGGGTGCGCGGGTGAGGGGGAGAGGAGAGCAGGGAATTTTTTGGACGGGATTAGGTTTTGACTTGAGAGAGGGCAGCGGATGGTCGGTTGCTCTGCTGCCTCATGCGCTGCTCCAGAGATGTGCATGAGCAGGATAAAACAGACAAAGATGAGGAAATATATAAAATCAGCCAGCGGGATTGACGCGGCGGCCACTAGAGCAGAGAGCAATTTTTGTCTGTGGATAAGACTCTGGTGCAACCATCTGAAGAATTTAATATATTTGAATGAAGAATTGCAATGACAAACAAAAGCCTTACTGCTGCAGTGATATATGCGCTCAAGGCGCAGCAGCACATTGTTGGTTCGATGCTTGGTTCTTGCAGTTTTTTTTTAACCGGTAGTCCATGGGCTCTTGTGTTGCCGGGGTGGACTTAAAAAAGAATTGTAACAAGTAAAAATTATAATGACAATACAAAATTTGTCACAAATTATCTAAAACTTTTTCTGTGATGTTTCCTGATTCACTTTTAGGACGAACAAGTAACTTTCGTCATTAAATTGAACTGGACTATACAAAACATCACAAATTATGATGTTTTGATTATTTGTCATGATATATTCGTCATAGAAGCCTAGATTTCTTGTAGTGTCGTTCTTGCCATCACAATGAGTGCGGTTCTTCTTTTCGGCTGCTCCATTTTTTTTAGGAGTAGGGAGCCGAAAACTCATGCTTGATGCCTTCCTCTTCAAGTTACTCTTTAATTTGATTTTTGAATTCGGTTCCATTGTCGCTCTTTATCTTCTTGACCTTTACTTTATACTCATTTTGAGCTCTTCTTAGAAAGGCCTTAAGTGTGCTCTTCGTTTGTCCCTTATCATGCAAAAGAAACAACCAAGTGAAACGAGAATAATCATTTACAATGACAAGTCCATATTTGTTACCACCAATCCTTATGTACGACACTGGACCAAATAGTTCTATGTGTAACATCTCCAAATGTCTTGAGGTCATCATCACGTTCTTGAATGGATAGCTTGCTCCAACTTGCTTTTCGGCCTAACATGCACTATAAATTTCATCCTTCACAAAAGACACATTTGTTAGTCCCAATATATGACCACCCTTTTAGAGATTGTGTAGATTCTTAATACCAACATGGGCTAGACGGTGATGCCACAACCAATCCACAGAGGATTTAGCAACTAGACAAGTATTTGGTTCCACTATAGATGCGGAAAAATCCACATGATAAAGCTTTCCCTTCCTTTGCGCGATGAATGCTATTGAGGAATCACACTTCCGATATATGGTCACATCTTTATCAGTGAACAAACAATTGTATCCGTTTTCACAAAGTTAAAGAACGGACAATAGATTGTAGTTCAAGGATTCAACCAAGTAGATATTTGAAAGGGAGACACCATTAGGGAAAGAGACACTACCTATACCAAGTACCTTTCCTTCACCCATGTCCCCAAACATGATGCTTTCATCTTCGGTTGCATCCTTGTCAAGTGTTGTAAACATCTTTTCTTCTTCGGTTATATGATTGGTGGCACCACTATCAAGCACCCACTTTCTTCATCCGGAGCGACAAGCCTACAAAAAATCAATCAAGCCTTGTCTTAGGAACCCAAATTTGTTTGGGTCCTCTAACGCTATTCACAAGAGATTTGGGCAGCCACACACAAGTTTTGGTGTTCTTGAGGCGTGGCTCAACATATCTAGCGATGACTCTACCAGGCTTGTTCTTCATTAGCACGTAGGTTGCATCAAGTGAATGGAACAAAGTAGAAGAAAGATGCAAGTCATTAGCATGAACAGCTTTGCTTTTGGCTTGCTTCCTTTGATAACTTCCTTCCTTGGTGAACTTGAGGAATTCCTTGCCATTCTTGATTTCTCTTGCATTGTGCTTTGCTCCTTCAACATAACGCACACCATCCTTAACATGAGGTCTCCTTGTGTTCATGTATGCTCCTCTAGCATACTTAGCCTTTTCGTCCTCAATTTTCTTCTCCTTGATGTGTGCATCATCTTTAAGTGTCTTGACTTGTTTCTTCAAATCATCAATGATCTTTTCTTGTTTCACCATAGCTTCAAGATCGATGTTGGAGCACCTAGCACAATCAATTTTTGTGGAGGAGGGGCAAGACGCTTCTCTCAAGGAAGTTGCTTCACTTTTAAGAATCTTGAAGTGCACTTCAAGAGATGAATGGTCCTTTTGCAAGGCATCATACTTCTCTTGGAGTACGAAACTCGAATTCTTAAAAGCTTCACTACTCTCATTGACTTTGGACAAAGCCTTGGTCAACTCCTTGACTTTCTTCCTCTCAAGAGCTAGTGAGTTCTCAAGATCAAGGTTTCTTTTCTTTTCAAGAACAAGAAAGTCTTCTTGTGTCTCAAGAACTTTCTCTTGCCTCTCAAGATCATCCTTTTGTGACTCAAGCAAGGTTATTAGTTCTTTTGTTTTAGGAAAAGGAAGCACATCGTCATCGCTATTATTATCACTAGAGAGGTAGTTAACATTAGCTTTGGATGATACCTTTGACCTTTTGCCCATGAGGCACATGGGCTTCTTCTCATCATCATCGTCATCGCTTAGACTCTCAAATACTAAGACATTGATGGGAGTGAGTCCAAAAGCGACAGTGGCAATCCCTCCTTCTTCGAAGTCGGAGGAATCGAAATTCCACTCTTGTCCCATGTGAGCTTGACCCTTGTTCTTGCTCTTGTGATGCTTGTCTTCCTTCTTCTTGTAACTCTTTCCCTTCTTCTCTTCCTTGCCCGTCTTTTCTTCTTTGTCCTTCAATTTCAGACATCCCGCAATAAAGTGACCTACTTCTCCACATTCATAGCATGTCCTCTTTGAGTTTCTTGTTCTTTCCTTCTTTTCATAGGTCTTCTTTGTAAGTCCACTTCTCTTTGCAAACCTCTTGAACCTCTTCATAAGAAGAGCCATCTCCTCATCACTAGAGTCCTCCACAACCTTCTCCTTGTGCTTTGCTTTGAGTGCTAAGTTGCTTCTTGGAGGGCTAGAGTCGCCAATCAAGGAGTTTACTCTTCCAGCCTCTTGATCTTGATCTTGTTGAGCCAGAAGTCTTTCAAGGACTTCCTCAGTTGTGAAATTCTTGAAATTCTCTTTCTCTCTAATAAGTGTGCAAATATGAGAGTTCCATGGTTGCAAAGCTTGAAGCAATCTCTTGTTGACATCCACATCATCCAATTTTGTTCCAAGTGCTCTTCTTTTGTTAACAATCTCTATGAACCTATCATGCACTTCTTGGGGCCCTTCACCTTTCTTCCGAATGAATAGGTTGTATTTGCCTCTCAAGTGATCTTCTCTTGCTTCCTTCACCAAATCGGTACCTTCATGAATGATTTGCAATTTCTTTCATATTTGATGAGCACTTGTGATCCCCATGACCTTGTTGTACTCCGATGGACTTAAAGCAAAAATGATCACGGATGCGGCTTGATCATTTCTATGAATGTTGATTTCATCCTTTGAGGTTGGATTTTCTTCGTTCTCAAATGTGAATCCTTCTTTGGCGATCTTTGTGATTGGTGGTCCCATTGATCCCAAATATGATAGCCTTCTAAACTTCCAATATTCATAGAAGGTTCCATCAAAGTGACGAATCTTTCTGGAACCTTGTCCCGTCTTTGTCTTATTTCTCAATTCTTCATATTTGAATGGCATGGCAGTGTATTGGGGGCCGCTGGGTTGGTCCCTTGAGATTGATGCGGAACGGTGGTGTTTCCTCCATTGCTACTTCCGGCACCCGAACCTACACTTCCAGTGTTGATCGACATCTTGTAATCTCCAAGCGGTAAAGCTTCAAAGAGATTCCTGCTCTGATACCAATTAAAAGATTCCTAGAGGAAGTGAATAGACAACCTAAAAATTTCCTGCAAGTTAAAACTTAAACAAGCTGTTAGTCCTTTACCGAACACTTCGGCTCCTGGCCAGACCCTCAGGGGGTTGGATACTCCGGACAAAAACCGGACACTCCGGTGCAAAGCTGGACACTCTGGCAAACCCTAAGAACTTTGAATGCAGGAGTTTAAGCAAGATCTAGCAAATCTACTTGAACTAAAAGACAACGTAGAAGCTCTAGAGCACACAGAACAAGTAAACAATGCTAGAAAAAGCTACCCTAATAGATCGATGCCAAAAAGTAAACAAAGAGGGTAAGAGATCCCAAAGTGGTAGAAAACAAAGAAGTGCACAGAGACACAAAGATTTATCCTGAAGCTCGGACCCACTAAGGATCTTACGTCTCTATTGAGAGGTTTACAATGAGTTGGATTCCGCTCAACCCTTTTTCTCTTTCAACACGATCCCTAAGATCGAGTTGAGTGCTTCACTATCAAATCCTTTTCGGGAGGGCAATACAAACTTTTCGGGGCTTCGCCACATAAATTGGGAGAGCTCCCGAGCACGCCTAGTCATCTTGGAGCTTAAAGCTTCAAGAGTAACAAACGCAAAATCAAGCTTCCACCTTGACAAATGCTCGTTGGAATCAAAGTGATACTCTCAAAGCCTTTGAAGGATGTCCCTCTCAGTTCTCTTGCTCAAATCTATGCAAAGAAGCCTTAGCAAGAGTGTGAGAGAGTGAGAAACTGAGCTTAAGGATGTTCATATAAAAACTAAGGCTTAGAGTTGGTTCTGTCCGTTGGGAAGAGGTGTTTTATATTCCTCTCCCTATGAAAGAGTTGTTGGGTGTCAGAACCACCGAAGTCTCTAGCCCAGGGCTGGACACTCCAATACCGGAGTCTCCGGCTCAAGGCCGAACACTATGATAGGTGTCAAGGAGGTGGAGATTCAAACTCTGCAGTCTCTGGCTCAGGGCCGGACACTCAGATGAGGGGTTCTCGAGAAAAATTGTACAGAGCCCAGAGTCTCTGGCTTGGGGCCGAACACTCCAGCGAGGGGTCCTCTAGACTCTGAAGAAAAATAACCGGTCTGACTGGTGGTCCTCTTGAAATGAATTAAATGCGTTGGAGTCTCCGACTCAGGGCCAGACACTCTGGCAAGGAGTGTTCTGGAATTTGTTTTGAGTGGAGTTTTTGAGCATTTGCTTTGGTTTTCCACTTCATTTCCCACCCTCTTAATAGTAAGATATACCTAAACTCAAGGATAAAATAAAAACCATAAGAATTTTCGATAAGCTCCACTTTAGGCACATCACTTCTCATTAGGTCTTTAATTACATTGTCATTTATCACCAAAACCCACAAGGGGCCTAGATGCACTAACACCAAGGGCCATAGGTACTCAGGGTATATGATCCCGACAAGTTTAACTCAGATTTTGCCATTGAGTTGCGTTCTCCCTTATTCTTTCTTGTGTTTTTCGATTCACAGGCTGAGATTAGCCTTCTTGGCGATATCAATCATGTGTTGCACGGATGATAACTATAGGAGAAGTGGTATCGCGATTGCAGGGTTCGAATCATGTTGATTTGAGGCCGAATCGATTGTGTGTCATATCTTCACCAAATCGAGAGTTACCAATATCTAACGGAAGATTGGGAACCACGTACAAATCAAGTGATAATCAGAGCTTCAGGTATACTGTCAGGTTCACATTTATCCTTTTTGATTTTGCATTCATCCTATCATCCACAGAATAATAGTAGATCTATAAGTTTCCTCTTTCCAAACTGTGTTTAGCCTTTGCATAATTTTATTTCAGAATTTATAGTGTTGATTTGTGTTCTTAGTTTATGTTTTGGTTGCTGGTTTTTCAAAATCTTTTTGCATCCAGTTATTTTCCTTTGTCGTTCATCACTTGTATCGTTCATTCTGTTATCCGTATTCATATTTGTTATCTTGCATCAAAATTTTTCCCACCCACCCATTCCTTCTTTTAACCACTAACAGATCTCTAGCATCTAAATCACCCATCTATAAGTTTCCACCACAAAACCATCTACAAATTCTGCACCTAATTTGAAATCCAAATCTGTTTTAAGCCTTTCAAAAATCTGATATGAAGATACACCATTAAAATAGTCATAACTTTTGTTTCTGGACACTAAATCAGACATATAAGTACTTTTTGGATATCTAAAGAAAATTTTCCAACCTCTAACAAAACTAGATTCAACGATTTCATATCAGAAGTTTCTATTTTCACGCTCAAAAGTTTTAGAGCAAATTTTATATAAATTGGAGATTTTCTCCGGGTCACATCTTTCATCAAATTGATCTGAAATTTGGTCGTGTACCATATTTTGTGATTTGATTCAGAAAAAATATCATAAAATATAAAAATATAAAATTTTGAACATCAAAAGGTAGTAAATTAACATTTGCTGATTTTCTAGTGCCGAAAAATTTGATGATTTTGGGAGCTTTATCGTTTTGTTGTTGCTGCTCTTTGATATCTTGATTCATATTCTTAAGATCTGGATTTTTAATAAGATTAGACTAGCAACTAAAACGTAATACTTAGAACACTTATTCAATATTGCTATCTGTTATAGAATTATGTTCCACTAATAAATTTTTAGCCCTCCAAGCTCCACATAGTCACTTCTAGTCAGCATGGTTTTCAACCTTCCAATTGCTACACCACTAATTTCAGGTTTCTTCTGCTACTGGTTGCACCATCCTTCGCTTTGATTTGGTAAGAACATTGCAAAAACTCGATAAGACGTTTATTTTTTCAGAATTTTCACCACCCAAATTATATTTTGTGTTGTCTATGTGGTATTTTTCTAACCAACATAGGAAGAAAAGGAGGTGAATACAATATTAGTAGTACTTTGCAAAGAGTCATTGACAATTTGAAGGCAACCTTTAAAAAATAAAATGAGTATGTAGACAATATATTGGCAAACTTTGAGAGATGTAATCCACCTAAACGGGATGTCGCTCGTGATCAAAAGACGCATGAGGTTTGAACCATTGCTACATCATCTCCTTCCAAAAGTAATTATATTCTTTCGTCTATTCTTTTATATGATAGTTTAGATTGTATTAAATATACTGCTTGAGAAAGAGAGATGGATAACATATTTGCACAATGTTGTGTGTGTGAAAGGAGAAAGCTTTTGAATGTTGTTAGTGCATTAGTTGATAGTGCTTCAACTTGGTGGTAATGTTTATATATGACTACAAAATTTCCTCGAACATGGAGTTATGCTAAAATTTTAATGAGAGAAACTTTTGTTGATACATCTTTTGAACCTATGTCTAGTTGTGATGTACACTCTTTGGAGGTGGAGCTTTCTAGTATACCTCCTTGTCTAAAAACGATACAAACATGAAGAAAGAAGAGATACACAATGTTCCATGCATAGCCTAAGACGAAATTGATTATAACACGCCAAAAGATATTTCTAAAAACGAGAAGAAACTTAATGAACATCAATCTACAAATGGTGATAATATTTTAGTCATGCTAAAATTTCTTGTCTATCCTTCTATTGTAAAGCAACTGCTAGTATCACCTTTTATCCATTTATCTTTGTCAATGTTTGTCCACTGATTCTTATGATATTGCGGAGGTGTGTGCTGATATTTGTATTATTCCTATGCAACAAGAAGTGAATGAACTTGATAAATCTTATTTTTATCCATTCACTAGCGTTGAAATTAAACATTTAACTCCAATTACATGTGAAAATGATGAACTCAAAAGTCTAAAATTGCTCTTCTCCAAAACCTTTGGATTATATTGAGTATGGTGGTCTTTGTGATCTAAGTTATGTAGAGAGTGTGATGCTTCCCCAAACTGAATTGCTTGATCTGTTTGTTTTATCTTACAGGCAACTATGATCATAAAGACGTGTTTATGATGCATAGAGTTTATATTTGCTCAAATTTGAAATCCTCTTGCATGGTGAAAATAAATGACAATCTAGATGGTGGAAATACAAAATATCACGCTATGTCATGGTTATCTAGCGTTTCTAAAACAACACGTTGTATGCCTTCTCATAAGAATGATAACGATGCTGATCATGTGGATTATTTTAAAAAAATATATTTGGGCAAAAAGATGACCTTGCTGGTTTCTATGATAAAAATACTTTATGTGATACTTTAGTATGTAAAGATGCTATATTTGCATGTCGTGATTTTTCTAACCATTTGTCCACCCCTGTTACTAACCATTTGAAGAAGTATTATGATACTATTCTGGGAGAAATATCACTAGGACTTCCACCCATTTGAGTGAGTGATTTGATTACTGAAGCAAGTTTACCAAATTATGCTACCTAAGGGAGAAAGTGTAACGGCCTAAAATTTTAACATTTTTAAAATATTAAAATTTCAAATTTCTTAAATGCATTCCACAAATTAGAGTAGAATAAAATCTCTTTTCCAAATAAATTGCTAGGGTTGCATTTCATGCCATTGCATAGCATCTAAATAATTATTGCTCTAGAAAATAATTAAGCAAGATTAAAGGAAACTAAGAATTAAAAGAAATAATAAAGAAAACAAAGGAACAAATAAAAGAATAAAAGCAAATCCCAAAAACCTCTCCCTGGGCCCCTTTTTTCCTCTCCACCTCAACCCAATAGCCCAACCGCATGGCCCAACTCCCTGCCAGCCCAAGCCCAGCCGCCAGCCTCCTTCCTCCCTCTCCCACCGGCCATCGAACCTCACCTGTCGGCACTATCTTCAACCTCCAGCCGCGCCCACAACCATCATCCGAAGCTCCCGTGTGTGCGCCATGAACTGACCGCGCCCCAACGCCGCCCCCCCCCCCCCGACTCAGTCGCCCCCTCCCCTATAAAAATAGTCGACCCTCGGCCCTCTCTCTCATCCCCAGAGCTCTCAACCCTAGCCTCCTGACGTGTCGCCTCCCGGAGTTGCTACAGCCCTAGCCAACCCCGTGCCGAGCTCGCCTGCACCGCGCCGCCACCGGGAGGAGCCTCGCGACGTCGCCGAAGTCTCGAGCCACCACCCCGTCGATGAGACCCCAACTCTAGCCATCCACGGCCCCGTCTGACCCCTTGGTGAGCACCCCCTCCCTCTCCTCGTCGTTTTAAGCCCAAAACCGCTTGGAACCATGCTCCGTCGAGCTCAAGAGAGCTCATCGGAGTTGGCCGCCATGGTGCCGCCGCCCCGCCTCGGGTGCAGGCCACCCGCGCCGTCCGATCCCGATCTAGCGACACCACCCTATTTATCCAATTAAATCCCGTCCTTTAGATCCATGTCCAATGCACCAGATTGCGCCACGTCGGTCAAATAATCTCGTCCATCCGTTTCAAAATCAAGGACCTAGATTAATTCTCGAATTACAAATAAAATTAAATCACATTCGTTACTACGTCAGCATGAGGTCATGCTGACGTCAGCAAAGCCGATTAATTAAAATAAATTAGGAAATTAAGTTAATTAATTTTAAAGTAATCTGTTTATTAATAAATAAAATAATAAAATAATTAATAATATTATTAGTCTGAGAAATAAATTTGATAAATAGTTAATAATTAATAGTAATAATTATTAAATTAATAATAATTAATTATGACAGTTTTACAAAAAAGCCCCTACGCTTTTAATTAATTACAAATTAGTCCCTGCTGAATGACAGAATTACACTTAAGCCCCTGAACTTTCTGTAATTACTTTTTAGTCCTTAACAATTTTTGTAAATTACAAATAAGTCCTCAGAACTTAATTAGTAATTACAGATTCGCCTCTAAACCATATAAATACCATAACTTTTAAACCATAACTCTGATTTCAAAATATAATGTATCAAAACGATCGTATCAAAATAACCTATGCATTCATGGCATAATCATACTGATCTTGATCTATTTTGTTGCATTTAATTAATTGTTTGTGCTCTTGTGCATTAGGCGACTTCGTCCCAGACCCGCAATACGAGGATTTCCAGCAGCAGGAGTTTGAAGCAGTTGAATACTATTCTAAGAGCAGCAAAGCAAGTGTCCTTGACCATTTTTTGCCTACTTTACAAAACCTCTATCTTGTAGAATGCATGTTTGTGTCAATTTGAATGCGCGCCTATTATTAGAAATTCACCTAGTTTTTCTTATTATGCATTGTCACTCTAGTTTACCTTTTTGTTGGATAGATTACATGCTTAGCTTGCTATTGTCGGGATGGGTGATATTAAATAAATTTATTATCATACTTGCTTCACGAGGATTAATGAGTTATTTAATAGTAACTTGGAGATTAGTGATTTGGAGGATATGAATGGTGTAGGGCTATGTGCGGGGTTACCGGCACTGTCCTTTGGTATGTTATCTACCTAAAGTTAAGGACCGGTTCGTGGAGCTACCACCTATATGTTACTGTACAACCACGAGCCAAGAATGGGCGCGACTTGGTGTAGTAAGTGATGGAAACCAGTTCTGTACGTTCTAACCGGTGGAGCGGGAAAAAAGGGTTACACCGAAAATCGCCTGTAGAGATGTGTGGGGAAAGGAGGGTTACTCTCAGGAACCATTTGGCACAAGAGGGGGCCTCTCGGGTTACAGTTAGTTTTCTGATGGGTGAAACCTCAGTGGGCACGTACAAGCTGGAGAAAGCTATGAAAAAGCCTTATAGTGATTTGTTGGCCCTCACACCAAAGGAAGTGTGCGAGTGCAACGCGGGCACAGGCATAATGGAGATTTTTTAGTCCACCTGGAAACAGGGGATCAAATCACTTCTCGTGGGGAATTGTGTGCAATCTCTGCAGAGTTAAAACTGTCATGACAGCCGTGCTCACAGTCACGTGCTCATGGTCATGAGCATTGCATGGACCCTTACATGATTAGCAGGTTATGGTTTGGCTTGTGATCACAGTGAGAGAATGTGATTGGTTCTTATGTTGTTGCTACAGCTGGGTAAGCTGTAGGCATGTTGGTCTATAGATACGATGTTTTTCACTTAGTAAATAAGTGCTTAATAGGAAGTGTGTCTCTATTGTGTGCTTTCGTGCAAAGAACCATATGTTGCCTTTACTTTGTTTATTGCCACATGTCATACTTTCCTACACTTGCTGAGTATATCTCGTACTCAACCTTGCCTTTATAAATGCTGCTCAGTAGAAGGATAATTCTGAGAAAACATTGAAGACCCTAGAGCTGAAGTCTAAGCGAGCTACTTCTTCGGTCAACTGCCTGTGGAGCCCAAGACATTTATTTTATTTTCCACTGCTTTGGTTTGTAATAATTTCTAAGACTCTTAGTCATTTTGTAATAGGTTAATTTTAGTTTATTCGAGACATTGTTCAGTTTACATTAATGAAGTTGCTTTATGTGTGAAATTTGATTCCTGGGCACACATAAAGAGTCACATGGTTTTGGCCTTAAAACCGGGTGTGACAGCAAGCCGTCCATCAAAAAGAGAAGAATGATGAGATTATGAGGATTTTTGAGCCATCAAATGATTGCAATCAAATACCCCCGTGGCCTCCACCTTTTCTTACATGTTGTAGGGCATGATGGAGTTGAGGTCCCGACGATGAACAGGATGACTCCAAAACAAAGAGAGGATGATGATGACATCATTACTTTAGATACACACAAGACTCCTCAAATTAGTATTGATGGAACTTGCGCGCGATAGTAGAAATTAGAGGTGAGCTCCTTTCTAAACACATATTTTCTATCCTTGAGAATAGATTGCTACTAATGACTTTATCATGATTAGAAACATTGAGGAGGAGCAAAGGAAGTTGAAAATTAACTTGAAGATGCACAACAAGGAAGGACGTTCAATTCCATAAGGAGTTTGAATCCAACTTGGGTTCGAGTCTGAGTCGGACTCTAGAAGCACTCTGCACTAAAACGAATGTCTAGGTCACATACGAACTTCGTTTTTTACGTTCTAGATATAGATAGAAAACTAAGAAGATAAGCTTTCTAATGGATCTATTGTCGTGCAAAAATACGTCCTATATCTCCAAAAATCACCAAAATAATATAACATCCAGAATCTGTTAGTGTGATGTGACATCATCTTTTAATCGTTGGGCTATGTATATATCTTTTCTAGACTCATTAGTATTAGAGTTTTCCCCCTGTGGATGCCCTAACTTCTATCATAAATAGTAGCCACCATTATTAGACTTAGGTTTTGTTTAGATTAATCTATTATCAAATAGTTTTACCGTTAGACAGTTTGTTGGATTTCAACTTCGTGAGTTTAATTCAGATTTTGCAATTCGGTTTTATTCTTCCATGTTCTTGCTTGTGTTTTTTTATTCAGAGACTGGGATTAGCCTTCTTGGTGTTGCACGGTTGATAACCATATGAGAAGTGGTGTCACGATTGCGGGGTTCAAATTATGTTGATTTGAGGCCAGATCGATTGTGTATCGCATCTCCACCAAATCGAGAGTTACCACGACCTGACGGAAGATCGGGAGCCATGAACACATCAAGAGCCTAGGTGACGTGGAGGCATAGGCCGGTGGGGTTGCTAGCCAGATAGTATGGAGGCGGAGGGGAACAACAATGATAAGGACGCCAAGCGCATGGAATACAAGCTTGTCTAGGGCACCGATGGACGGCGAGCTCCGCAAGGGCACCTGTGGATTGCGAGCCTGGCAGGGACACAGGCAGAGGGAGGCAAGGACTCTAGAAGCACTCTGCACCAAAATCACGTTCGCCAGTGCCGTTACTTCAAGCTTTGCCTGGTTTTTTGTTTAGTATGCTCCACCGCTGCATAAAAGATACAACCTTAAAATTATCACTTGTGGAATATTGACAAGTTTATCTTTAAACACCCAATCATTTCGAGTCATCCACAAACTCTAGCATATTACTCCAAACATAAACAACAGGATCGAGTTAGTATCTATCCCACTCTCTCGCATAGAATTCTGAGTGAAGTCTTCTACATTATCAGGGGTTTGTTGCGAACCCATCGCCCCTCTTATAACATTCCAAACAAATCTAGACAGAGGGCATGCGAAAAAAAGATGGCCGACGGTTTCTAGATCTTGACAGCCTTTACATAAAGGGCTTCCTTTCCACTTTTTATGTTTCAAGTTTACTGTTGTTTGGACTTTGTCTTAATAAATCAGCCATAAAATTTTCTTCACCTTTAAAGGTAACTTAGTATTCCAAAGTTCTACTTTCCTCCTATCTATCACCCCCGCATATTTACAATGTGCGTACAATGATGCCGTGGTAAATTTCCTGTGGGTAGTAAGCTCCCATAACACTGAGTCTGGCTCATCCGACACGTCAACATCCTTCAATTCTTCCTCTAGTTCTATCCACTAATATCTCCCTCTCTCTGATTTTTTTATAAAAGATAAATTTGTCTCTCTCCCCTCTAACACCCTCCCAACCTGTCAACAAACTCTTGTAATTAGATCATCTATAGTAGGCTGAGGAGTAGTAGGCTGAGGAGCATTGTGTGTATTCATTAAAGAGATGTCCTCATCAATGTATTTTTTTAATATTTTGGATGCTGCCATGTGAGAATTTTTGTGTGTATTACCTAACACAGATGAGGCACGAATATGTCACTGGGAGCTGTGCAGTGATGAAAAAAATAAGGTAGCTGCAAAATAGAGAAGTGAAGTTAGTTTTATTCTTTTATGTCTCTTGATAGAGATAAAACTGCTAAACTGTGCTCCAATAGTAAAAGGAAGAAGAGAATAGAATTACAATAATGATATTTCTGCTAAGCTCAGTATTGAAATTTTATTTTTATGAAATCTATTCTTAAAAATCGTATTATTGCAGAAATTTCCGATCAAACCAAAATACGACCAAAAAGGATGCGCAACTTATCCGGCAGGGATTGGGATCGCCTGCCTTCACGGGTGAAGTCACGGGCGTAGCTTCACTCTCATCCACCGTTCAAGCTACGACGAACCATCCAGTGACTCATGTAAGCCCATGCCGTGAAGGGACACTGATCCTTTATCGCTGCTAATTACTACTACAAGCTACGACGAACCATCCAGGGGCTCATGTAAACCCATGCCGTGAAGGGACGTTGATCCTTTATCGCTGCTAATTACTACAATAATGCTATCGGCTACGTCCCCAAAACCAAACCAAACAAAAAAAGATAGCATCTTAAACATTCAATGTTACTACTTTCTTCAACCCAAATTATAAGTCAATTTAAAGCCCTTCATTTTTCTGGATTATAAATTATTCTCACTTAAAACTAAATATAGAAGGTCAGATCGAATTAAGATCGAGCTAAATTTCTATTTTTAACTAAAATTTAGTAAAAAATTAATTTAATTTGTGAGCAGATCAGCAAAGTGATGTTTCGGAGGATATCCTTCTTTTTTTTTTCTTTGGACACGAGCGTTCTAATTATGCAGCAGTAAGTTCCAGCATCAATTCCGGGCATAAGATTATGTGAGCCGCTGATAGCTCGGAATTGCTTTGAACGGTGGATGAGCCACTGAAGTTACGCCCGTGCCTTCACCGGTGAAGGCAGGCGATCTCAATCCATCCAGCACGCCCCCTTCATCCCTGCCGGCCGCCGCTCGTTCCACCCACCAGTCACCCACCCACCCAGTCACCCACCCCAGCATCTCTTCGCATCTCCACCTCCACCTCCCATGTCCCAACTCAGTCTCCTCCCCGTCCTGCCGCTCCTCCTCATCCTTCCAAATCCGCTGCGCTCCCAGCCCGCCCCCGCTGCCTCGGCGCCGCAATGCGCACTCGACTTCAGAGCACTGCGCCCCTTCCTCGACCCGCCGCTTTCGTCAGACGACGCCTCCCGCTGCGCCCTCGCCACGCAGTCCGTCTCTTTCCTCCTCTCCCTCCACCTCGCCGCCACGGGCTCCTTTATACTTCCGCATAATGCCTCCTCCTGCCTCGCCCCGCTCCGCGCAACGCTCCCCTTCCCTTTCCCTACATCCTCCTGCGGCGGGCTGTCGGACGGACTGGACGACCTCCTTGCCGCCCCCGGCTGCGGCAACGTCTCCACGCTCGCCGATTTCGATGCGCTCGTCCCGCCCGCCGCGCGCGCCGACATGGACGCCTCCTGCGACCGCGACCTCTCCGCCGTCCCCGACTGCACCGCCTGCACCACCGCGCTCAGCAAGGCTGCCGCCGCCTACCTCCTGCCTGGATCCCGTAACGCTGGGAACAACAACGTCACCGGGTGCGTGCAGTACCCCTTCATCTACGCCGGCGCCAAGGCCAGCCCGCGCGGCCCCACCGACCCAGCGACGGCCTTCTGTCTCTACCTCCTCAGGGCCAACCCTCCTGCTGGCACTCACTCTGGCGCCGCCCCCTGGGTCTACGGCGTGGCATTCGGATGCCTCGGGACGGTACTCCTCGTCGCCGCTGCCGGAGGCGCCTGCTTTCTCTTACGGAGAAAACGTACCCACGCTGCTGCTGCGGCGCTGGCGGCTGCCGCGTTGGACACCAGAAGTAAGCGCTCCCAGGCCATGGAGTCCATCAGCGCCAGCACCACGCTCTTCAAGTTCACCTACGACGAGATAAAGATTGCCACGGGGGGATTTTCCAGGGAGAGCATCATCGGCCGCGGTGGCTTTGGGAACGTGTACAAGGGGGTGCTTAGTGATGGCAGCGAGGTCGCGGTCAAGAGATTCAGGAACTGCTCCGCAGCTGGGGACACCGCCTTTGCACATGAGGTGGAGGTGGTGGCCAGCGTCCGCCATGTCAACCTGGTTGCTCTCCGTGGGTACTGCATCACCACCACGCAGAGAGAGGGCCACCAGCGGATTATTGTCTGTGACCTGATGCGCAATGGCAGCCTCCATGACCATCTGTTCAGCGGTGGGGACTGCAGAATGCCATGGCCGGTGAGGCAGAGAATAGCAATTGGGATGGCTAGGGGGCTGGCCTACCTGCACCGTGGCGCACAGCCAGCCATTATCCATAGGGATATCAAAGCGAGCAACATCTTGCTTGATGACGAATTTGAGGCCAAGGTGGCTGATTTTGGACTAGCCAAGTTTGCACCGGAAGGGATGACACATGTCAGCACACGGGTCGCTGGAACACTGGGTTATGTTGCCCCAGAGTATGCACTATATGGCCAGTTGACTGAGAAGAGTGATGTCTATAGTTTTGGAGTTGTGCTTCTTGAGCTTCTGAGCGGTAAGAGAGCGTTTATATCTCTTGGCGAGGGGCAGAGCTTTATTCTTACTGATTGGGTTTGGTCCTTGGTGCGGAGGGGAAAGACAATAGATGTGATCCAAGAAGGAATAGTTGACCCTGGTCATATTGAGATATTGGAGAAGTATGTTCTTGTTGGCGCGTTATGCACACACCCCCAACTTCATGCAAGGCCAACAATGGAACAAGCGCTGAAGATACTTGAGGCAGATTCAACACCAAGTCCATTAATTATTCCAGAGAGGCCACTCTCTGTTGTCGCAAACCGTGGCGAGATTGAGAGATTAGCAAGTGGCAGTGGCTCAGGTCAGCTATTTAGTCCCTCTGGTTTTCGCTCTTTTGTTCATAGAACTGATGATCTTGCTCCATCGTCTATGAATGAAACATGATGGATGGCTTAAGCTTGTTAGTGAAATTACTTTTAGATGTTACTATGTATTCTTTTTGATTGCTTGATTTTACTTTTTTTAATTACATTACGTAAACCAGTCAATGGTTGTATATTGCAATTTGTACCTCTGTGCCTGGAAGGAAAGATTGTGTGACAGTTGAGTTCAAGGAAACATATTGATTGAATTCTCATTCCTATATTTAGCTTCTATCTGGCAGAAACTGGCTATGGGACTTTTTTTTTCGTGGATAAGAATTTTCAAAACTGAACATCTTCCTCTGATGAAATCTTGCTGCTCAGAGTTGAAAGGTCGTTTCAGGATCTAAAATTTTGAGGAAAGAGCAAAGTGGTCTTTTGGATAGAGTAACCATAGGCTTCTATACATATAGTACTGTCTTTCTTGACATATTATAAGCAAGCAGGAAACATAAACTTTAAATCAGTGCAATGTATAACTGTTATATTGTCCTTACCTGCCTTAAGGTAGGACCAATTATTTGTCATCAAGAATAATGTATGGTGGCAATGAAACAATTTTGAAAACGTGCAAACATTTTCTTAAAGTGACACTAGCTCCAACAATTTTGATGTTGCACCATGTTTTGATAAAACTGAGAGAATTAAGCATCACGTATAAATGAACAAAATGGATAGAATACAGGATAAACATATCTATTAATTATATAACGCAATAGACATCAAACCTTCTGAAGTTGCAAATTACATAACTGAGTTTTTTCTTAACGAGACATTACACACAAAATACATGCGGGCTATATAGTACGGTGACAATATAGCCCGGTGACGCTTGAAATACTGAAAGCTTGAAACTGATGTTGGGGACCAATAGGCTACCATAATGAACAACAATTCCTACCACTCAATCAGGAAACCTTGTAAGAGGGGCTCATGCAATGTTACCACTGAATATGCAGGTGGAGCAGAAGCGAGGTTGGAGCCGCAAGATCCAACGTAGTTGCGCGTTCGATGTAGAGGACGTAATCATTCATGGCAATCGTCTCCTAATCCAGGCGAACAGCACCACAGTTGTAGCGCCTCCTTACGACATCCACACGTACAGGGTTGGAAGGCAACACGCGGTGTGCTAGACCCGACGGTGTGGTTAGGGTTCTTGTGGAAAAGGCAGTAGAGGCAGCGGCTAGAGTTTCGGAATAATGGGATGACCTAATACCTAGCCCTATCTCCACTTATATAGACCCATGCTTATGCAAATAGGCCTATCAATGTTCTAATCCTTTACAGATCATATCCGCAATATCTTTTTGCCGTATCTCCAATAATCTCCCACTTATTTGTATCCACCTAGAGTACAGTAATCTAGATTATAAAATCTGTGGATCCAAATAGAGCAGAATTTTAGATATCTAGATTGTTATAATCTCATTACCTACCTCACCTCAGCTAAAACTAGACCATGTTCGATGTACGTATCAAAAATATTTTTGAGTCAAAAAGAGTGAATTGAGACGTTCACTATTAAATACAGGTAGAGAGGAAGGACTACTGCCAAATTTTACCCATTGGGGCCTATTTTTGTGTTTTTTCCCGATTTTATCCATAAAATATTTAATATACGTATTAAAAATATTTTTTGGTCAAAAAGAGTGGATGGAGACGTTCACTATTAAAAAAAATTGAACACGGGTTGAGCGAAAGGCGGAAGTACTGCAACCTGTTTGTCCCCATCGAGACCTATTTTTTGCACTGATTTTTCTCTATCAGGACACATTTTTGCTAATGTTTTTTTCTATTTTCTCCAGAAAATGGTCAATATACCTACAAAAAATATTTTTTCGCTAAAAGGTGTGGATCGCATGTTCATTTTGAAAAAACTGGATATGAGTTGAGAGGAAGGAGTGCCGCCTATTTTTTCCCATCGAGACCTGTTTTCGTGCTTGTTTCTTCTCGGTTTTCTTCAGAAAATGTTAGATATACGTAGTAAAAAAAAATTTTGGGTAAAAAAAGTGGATTGAGTTGTTCACTATTAAAAGTATAAACATGGTTGAGAGAAAGGACTGTGACCAGTTTTTCCCCATCGGGACTAATTTTTGCACCCGTTTTTCCCCATCAGGACCAACTTTGGCTCCTGTTTTTTATAGTTTTCCCAAAAAATGGCCAATACACTTGCAACAAGAAAATTTTGCGCTGAAAGGAGTGGATTGGGATGTTCATTATGAGAAAATTGAACTCGAGTTGAGAGGAAGGATTGCGGCCTATTTTTGCCCATTGAGACCTGTTTTTGAGCTCGTTTTTTCCCGGTTTTATCTCAAAAATGTCCGATATATATACCAAGAATATTTTTTAGTCAAAATGAGTGGATTGAGATGTTCAATGTTAAAAAATTGAACACGGGTTAAGAGGAAGGTGGTTAGTTTTTCCTAATTGGGACATATTTTTGCACCTGTTTTTTCCCATCGGGACTCATTTTCGCTCCTATTTTTTTTAGTTTTCTCCAGAAAATAGCCAATATATCTAAAAAATATTTTTGCGCTGAAAGGAGTGGATCGGGATGTTAATTTTGAAAACACTCAACTCGGGTTGAGAGAAAAGACTATATTTCCCCATCAAGACCCGTTTTCAAGCTCGGTTTTCTTCAGAAAATGTCCGATATACGTTCCAAAAATATATTTAGGTCAAAAAGAGTGGATTGAAATGTTCATTATTAAAAAACTAAACAGAGGAAGGACTGCAACATATTTTTCTCTATCGAAACCTATTTTTGCTCCCGTTTTCCCCATCAGGACCTATTTTCGCTCTTATTCTTTCTGGTTTTCTCTAGAAAATGGCTAATATACCTGTAAAAAATATTTTTTCACTAAAAGGAGTGGATCGGGATATTCATTTTAAAAAACTGAACACGAGTTGAGAGGAAGGACTGCGGCCTATTTTCCTCATTGGGACCCATTTTCATGCTCATTTTTTCTCGATTTTCTCTAGAAAATGACCGATGTACATACAAAAATATTTTTGGTCAAAAAAGTGGATTAAGATGTTCACTATTAAAAAACTAAATATGGGTTGAGAGGAAGGACTGCGACCTCTTTCTCCCATCGGGACCTATTTTTGCATCGGTTTTTCCCCATCAGGTCCAATTTTCGCTCTTGTGTTTTCGGTTTTCTTCAAAAAATGGTCAATATACCTAAAAAAATATTTTTATACTAAAAGGAGTGGATCGGAATGTTTATTTTGAAAACACTGAACACGGGTTGAGAGGAAGGGCTGCGGCCTATATTTCCCAAGCAAGACCCATTTTCAAGCCCAGTTTTCTCCAAAAAAATGTTTGATATACGTTCTAAAAATATTTTTAGGTCAAAAAGAAGTGGATTGGGATGTTGATTATTATAAAACTTAACACGGGTTGAGAGAAAGGACTGCGACCTATTTTTCTCTATCAAGACCTATTTTTACTCCCGCTTTTCCTCATCAGGACCTATTTACGCTTCTATTTTTTGGTTTTCTCCAGAAAATGGCCAATATACCTGCAAAAAATATTTGTGCGCTGAAAAGAGTGGATTGGGTTGTTCATTTTGAAAAAATTGAACACGGGTTGAGAGGAAGGATCGCGTCCTATTTTTCCCCATTGGAACTCGTTTTTTTCGATTTTCTCTAGAAAATGTCCGATGTATGTATCAAAAATATTTTTGGGTCAAAAAGAGTGAATTGGAACGTTCACTATTAAAAAACTCAACACAAGTTGAGAAGAAGGACCGCGACCTCTTTCCCCCTATCGGACCTATTTTTGCATCAGTTTTTGCCCATGAGGACCAATTTTTGCTCCTGTTTTTTTGATTTTATTTAGAAATTGGCTAATACACCTGCATAAAAATATTTTTATACTGAAAGGAGTGGATTGGGATATTCATTTTAAAAAAACTAAACACAGGTTGAGAGAAAGGACTGCAGCCTATTTTTGCCCATCGAGACCCATTTCGCGCCCGGTTTTCTCTAGAAAATGTCTAATACATGTACCAAAAATATTTTTCTGTCAAAAAGAGTGAATTAGGATGTTCATTATTAAAAAAAATGAACACTGGTTAAGAGGAAGGAAAACGACCTGTTTTTCCCCCATCGAGACCTATTTTTGCAACTATTTTTTCCCCATCAGGATCCATTTTCACTTCTGTTTTCTCGATTTTTTCTTGAAAATGGCCAATATACTTGCAAAAAACATTTTTTTTGCTGAAAGGTGAGGAACCATGTTTCATGGTTTAATATGAGTGATGAGTCATTGACGAGTTTGAATTTTGTTTGAGTTGCAAAGTTCTTGGGATCACATTTGAGTCTTGGTTGATTATTGACTAACTTGTGAAATGGTGAAGATGGTTGAGTGTATGGAGGAGAAGAAAATGTGTTTGATTGTCTCATTATGTGTAGGTGCACGGAGTCAACTTGGCGATCAGCGGCAGGAGGATCGAGCACAAGTTGGGGACTTGGGGCCAGACGATCGAGAAGCCAGGTGAGGTCAAGGGTGATCCACACTGTACACGTAGAGAAGGAAAGAAGCACGGACGGTTTCACGGTTGCGTCTCAAAACCGTGGAAGTGATGAAGATGACGGGTTGACTAAGTCAAGGCGAGCGGGATGTCGATGCAAGTGACAAGGGAGCCTGAGGAGCAGGACTGGAAGAGACTTGCCGACAGTCAGGATCGCAAGACAAGGTGACACGCATCAACATCGAGAAGACATGCTTTGAGAAGCGTGCAAGGCGGTTCTAGGTTTGGGCCTCAAAACTGAAGGCGGTGGATGGCGGTGTACGTGGCACCGTTGCGAAGGTTTCGTCGCGAGGAGGAAGCAAAGTCATGAAGTGCACGATGGCATCCAGGCGATGGATGGAAAGCTGGACAGTTTTGCCCCTGAGTTATGTTTAGAAGTGATGAGATTATAAAGATCTTTCAGCCACGAAATGATTGTATTGAAATACCCTCGTGGGCTCCACCTTTGTATGCAGGTTGCAGAACATGATAGAGTCAAGGTTCTGACAATGCACTTGTGTCGAGGATGACTCCAAAATAAAGAGAGGATGATGAGGACATCACTCCTTCAGATACACACAACATTATTCAAATTAGTGTTAATGAAACTCGTGCACAACAGTTGAGATTAGAGATGAGCTCGTTCTTAAACATGTCTTTCTTTCTTTGAGAATATATTGCTATCTAATGACTTTATCATAACTAGAAACATTAAAGAGGGTCAAGCGAAGTATAAAAAAGGACATAGAGATACTCAAAATCAGCGAGGCACTTTCAACCCCGAAAGATATCCAATCCAACTCAAACTCTTGATGTGCACGTGGTTCTCGATCTTCTGTCAGGTCGTGGTAACTCTCAATTTGATGAAAATACAACACACAATCGATCCGACCTCAAATCAACATGATTCTAACCTCTCAATCACAGCACCACTTCTCCTCTGGTAACCAACAGTGCATACACAATTGATCTCGCTAAAAAAACTAATCCTAGCCTGCGAATCAAAGAAGAAGACAAGCAAAAACAAGAAAAAATGCAACTCAATTATGAAATCTGAATTAAATCACGAAGTCAAAAAATCAACAAACCATCAAAAAGCGAAATTTTTTTATAACAGATGAAAACTAATCAAAATCTATCTCTAATGACGGTGGCCACTGTTTATATAGAGGTTCGGATATCCTTAGAGATAAACCCTAATACTAATGGACCTAAAAAAGATACGCAGCCCAAAGGACAAAAGGTAGTATCGCAGCATTAGAGCAATTTTTGAGTGTCAATCTTATTTTAACGATTCCCACCATCACCCGTCGAATTTGGAGATAGGACCGATGCCATTGAAAAGGTTATCTTCTTAGCTTTCCATCGATATCTAAAATGCCCAAAATGGAGCTCGTATGCGGCCGAGGCCTCCGTTTTATTGCAGGCTGCTCTAGGAGTCCGACTCGGACTCGAACCCGAGTTGAATTGGATTTCCTCCAGCATTGAACGTGTCTCGCTGATCCTGAGCGTATTCAAATCCTTCATGCTTATGCTGACCCTCTCCAATGTTCTTAGTTATGATGAAGTTATTAATTAGCAATCTATTCTCAAAGAAATGAAAATATGTGTTTAGAAACGAACTCATTTCTAATCTCATATATCGTGCATGAGATTTATTAATACTAATTTAAGAAATGTTGTATGCATATAAGAGTGATGTCCTCATCATTCTTCCCTTTTTGTTTTGGAGTCGTTCTCGACTCAAGTACATTGTCAGGACCTCAACTCATCCATACCCTACAACTTGCATGAAAAGATGAAAGCCACGAAGGTATTTGAATACAATTACTAGGTAGCTCAAAGATCTTTATATAATTTTATCATTCTCCCCTTCTTGATGGAAGAAAGCGGTCCTCGGCTTGCTCCCTTAGATATAGATACTTCTGCAAATAGTTAGTAACGAGAGCGAACAAATAGCTAAAAAAATCACGACATGCAAACAAAGTATCTTTGCACACTAAAATATCACATGGATTATTTTTATCATAAAAATCAACAAGATCAACTTTTTTGTCAAAATATATTTTTGAAATAATCTCATGATCAACATCATTATCAATCTTATGGGAAGCCAAAAAGTGTGATCTTAAAAAAACTAGATAAACATGATATGACATGACATTTTGTATTTCTATCATCTAGTTTGTTATTTATTTTTATTATACGAGATTATTTCAAATTTGAGCAAATATAAATTGAATGCACCATAAACACACGTCTATGATCATAATTGCATGTAACATAAAAATAAGTTCTAATTAACAAAAGTAATTCAAGTTTAAAAAATATGATTCTCTCCACAGTAGCCAGATCACAAAAAGATTCATATCCAATATAATCCATAGTGTTTGAAGAAGATAACAATTTTAACTCATCATTGTCACATGTAATTGAAGTTAAATGTTCAATTTCAACACTAAGTGAATGGATAAAAATTAGGTGTATCAAATATATTTACTTCTTTTTTTATAAAAAGAATAAAAATGTCAGCACACACTATTTCTTTATCACAAGAACTAGTAAGCAATTCAAACATTAACAAAGATAAATAGATAAAAAGTGATACTAATGATTGCTTTACAAAAGTAAGATAGACAAAAAATTTTAGTACAACTAAAATATTATTACCTTTTGTAAATCGATGTGCAATATGTTTTTTATCATTTTCAGCAATACCTTTTAACATGTTTTGATCTGTCCCATCTTAAGCTATGCATGGAACATTGTATATCTCCTTTTTTATCACGTTAATATCACTTTTATCTTTTTGTTTGATCTCAATTTTCAGCAAAATGTTAAGTGAAATAAAAGATAAACTAGAAAGCTCCTCCTAAAAAAATGTACATCACAACTAAACATCACAACTAAACATAGATTCAGAAGATGTATCAACAAAAATTTCTCTCATTAAAATTTTAACATCACTTCATATTCAAAGATATTTTTAATTATACATAAACATTGCCATCAAGTTA